>JBBPBX010014465.1:36824-50847 GCA_038048925.1 Garcialebias charrua
GCTCCGCTCCGCTGACTGAAATGAATGAGGAAATGAAATGTTCACGAGCAAATTAAACTAGGGTTCAACGTGGCTGCCCGAGGCTCTGCAGATTGGGCTTCTGGAGTGCTGGACCAGCGCTCCATGGTTTTATTTTATTTTTTTAGAACGTTTTATTAACAAATAAACACAGAATATGCAGCGGCTCCGAGAGGACATGCAGCGGAGGCAGAGCTGATCTCAAGTTCAGCAGAGCACGGGGGGAGCAGAGCCATATATGGCTCTGAGGGGGAGGGAGCAGAATGCTTTTCCCTGTTGAAAATATTTCTAAGTGCTGCGCTCTACAGAAAATTACATATACAGTAGTACCTTTAATTCTTCCTTAGATTTCATCAAAGTTCTTGTTCCATCCAGGTTAAAAATCCAACATTGTTCAGTCAGGTCATCTGGACGGTTTATTTTTATTTTATTAAGATGTTTCGTCCTTCATCCAAAGTACTTCATCAGTCCGAGGAGCCACAAACAAACTCAGTCCCACAAGCAGCACACTCCCACAGTGGACCAACCAGTTTGCTGGTGATACGATGATGTCTGGGGCCCAACTTTTCCCTTCCGTCAACTCCTCTGAGGCACCCACAGCCAAAGTGGTTCAAAACATCAAAGTTCATGCTCAATAATCCAGGTTAAAAATCTAACAATGTTCAGTCAGGTCATCTGGAAGGTTTCTTTTCTTGTTTTCTTTTTTTTATTGAGATGCTTCATCCTCCATCCACAGGACTTGTCAGTCCGAGGAGCCACAACAATCTCAGTCCCACAAGCAGCACAATCTCTTACCACTCAGTTTGCTGGTGATAAGATGGTTTCTGGGGCCTGCTCTCTCCCCCGTCAACTCCTCTGAGGCAGGCATAGCCATTGTTTGTGGCTCCCCAGACTGAAGAAGTCCTTTGGATGAAGTACAAAATGTCTCAACAAAAAAAAGGAACCGTCCAGATGACCTGACTGAACGATGTTGGCTTCCTTAGATTTATTACAGTTAACTTCAATTAGTTAGGAATAAAGAACAACAGACCTCCTTTTTTAGACTCACATTTATAACATTTAGATCTTGGATTTATTAATAAAACCCTCTGATTTTTTTCTTTATTTTAAGTTGCATAACAGTTGCTGTTGAGTTTTTTGAGGTGTTTTACTGGCATACTCCAATTTCCTGATCCTATTTTTTAGCTTCTTGTGTTTCTGATTGTTTAATCTTGCAGGTTTTTGTGGTTCTGTGAACATCTTTACATTCATTAATTACCTTCTGGCTTTTCTTTTCTTGTTTGTCTATTTCTTGTCATCGTTTTTAGTTTCCCATGGTTCACTCTGGTGTTTGGTTTCTTCTACTGTCCGGTTTTACTTTTACTTTTTGAAAGCTGTTGGATTTGTCCGCCTGATTGCCACAATACTCCATAAATTAAAGCATCTCACATGTTTTTATAAAAAAAATTCTTCCTAATCACAAGCAGCTGAGTTAAAACGTTCATGAGGTTTAATTCAAAACTTTTTAAAAACCTCTTTTCGTTCACCTATGAACATGGTACAGCAAGACTCTCACTGTGTAACAGCTGTAATAAATACAACCTATGTAAAATTTAGAGTAATAAAATAGTTAAATACGTGTTGCAATGATCATTTCCGCCATTAAGAAACAAACACAAGTTTTATTCATGATAACTCTACTGGATAAATATTCAGGGATTGAATAAATGAACCAAGGCGAAACAACAAACCAGTCTTTGGAAATATGAAATGTTCAGCTAATATCAGTCGTGTTTTATCTCTAACAGCCAAAGTAAGTGATTGTTTTTGTGCACAGTAATGACAATAAAGTAACTGGTTTGTCAGAACTTCTTCAGGAAACTGTTTTCTTCTCTAATTAAGCTAAGCCACTCTTTAAAAACAGATATGAAACTTGTTTGGATTAATACATTGTTCTGGGCAATTCTTTTAACTTTATCATTGAAATCATTTTATTAATTATGTTTGGACACTAAATGACACCACGTTATCCCATTGCCCGACTTGAACACAAACACATCATTGAAATCCAAATAAGTTCAGTCGGGTCTGAACGGTTTCTATTTTTGTTGTTGTTGTTGAGATATTTCATCCTTCATCCAAAGGACTTCATCAGCCCGAGGAGCCACAAACAAATTGAGTCCCACAAGCAGCACACCCACATAGTGGACCAACCAGTTTGCTGCTTGTGGAATTCAGTTTGTTTGTGGCTCCACGGATTGAGGAAGTCCTTTGGATGAAGGATGAAATGTCTCAACAACAACAACAACATCAACAACATCAACAACAACAACAACAACAACAACAACAACAAAAACGTCCAGATGACCTGATTTCTACCTGGATTATTGAGCATGAACTTTGATGTTTTGAACCACTTTGGCTATGGCTGCCTCAGAGGAGTCGACAGGGGAGAAGGTGGGCCCCAGAAATAATCGTATCACCAGCAAACTGGTTGGCCCACTGTGTGGGTGTTTCGCTTGTGGGACTCAGTTTGTTTGTTGCTCCTCAGACTGATGAAGTCCTTTGGATGAAGGACGAAACATCTCAAGAAAAATAAATAAAAAGAAACCGTCCACATGACCTGACTGAACTTTGTTGGATATCCTACCTGGATTGTTGACCATGAACTTTCAGCGTTTTGAAACGTTTAAATACACGTGCACGTTTAAAATTTGGTTATCAGTTTTCGTCAAACCATCGAGGCCACAACTGAAAGACCAAAACACAACTCGGTTCTTTGCCGTTTGTAACAAAGTGTTAAAAGTCTGAATTTGAAATAACCGTTGGAGTCATGCATAGACCTCGACATTGAAGTGCAAAATGTAGTGGAGTCATTCTCACACAGCTTCTGGTCCGTGTTGATACATGTCAACAAATTTACATGATAAGATTCTGATGAGCTCCTTATTAAGTCAGCCAGAGAGTGTCTGGAAAACAAAGTGTGATGTCACTGTGTAACTCCTGGGGAACATTTTTCTATTGAATGGTGTGTGTGGTCTCTTAAATGTACCATTTCCACAAAGAAAAGAAAAGTTCTCCAACAATGAGACATGTGTGAAACTGGGAGGACACAGAAATAACAGTAATATATAAGTACCACCTGGTGTACACATGGTACATACCTAGTACCTATAAGGTACGTACTTTGTTATTGCCTGATTGGTAACTGGCTTACCTTATGTATTGCTACTAGAAAATACCCTATAATTACTATGTTTTTTAACTAAGGTCAAAACTAACCTTGTCTCATGTCTCTCTTGTAAATGAGTCCCTGAGGCTCAGTGGGATTAACCAGTATAAATAAAGCTTGAATGAATAACAGAATCTGATTTTGACGGACGGCTGCTCACTGGAGCAAATGGAGCAGCTGCTCTTTTAACTCCTAAAGTGAAGATGCAAACGTATTTACTGTTCACTGATTCTATTTTTACTTTATAACAGGGTATGACTTTTTATAATAACTACATTTTCTTATAAATATTGAAAAATGAGCAGTTTTCTTTTGATTTTGTATAGCTCCACCAAAAATAACTTCCTGCCCTGCAAAGAAGGCTCAATAACAAAATAGGAAGCCTGGCAGAAATCCAATAAACGTGCACCTTTTGTCACCCATTCTGCATCGAAGCGAAGGACTTTGCTCTCATTGTGCCATAATTCCACTTGATATCCACACAAACGCGACCCTTCTTACTCCCACAGGGCAGAGGCTGTGCTGTCAGCCTCTCTGCAGACATTTCCTTTCAGTAATCTGCAGCTTTTGGGTCGGGGCCAGCGCACCATGAGGAGCAGTTATTTCACAGCTTTTCCAAAGCTCATTGTGACAACGGGTGGACACCAACAGTGCAACTGTGGATGATGTACAGTTGTTTTGTCTGACAAAATGTGGAAGTGTGAGATCTAAATCATGACACAAAATGTGTTGATTTAAACAAAACCGTTCAAGTTGGGACTTTTACGACACCCGGTTGGCTTTAAATAGCAGACAGAAACGTTTTGGATGGAGAAAATTAAACTTTTAATTTAGACTTGCCAAGTAGTCAGAATCACATCTCAAACTAAAATGTAATGCTGCTATTTGACTGCGGTGATACAGTACAGGTAGTCCTTGGTTTACGACGGTCTCGAGTTACGACGTTTCGTGGTTACGACGCATCTCCCATAAAAAATAAAAAATAAATATATTTTTTAAAATATTTTGAAAAGCCGAGTTTTGCTGTTTTACGTCGTAAACGGAATGCGGTGGATGGACCGGTTTATGTCTTAAACGTAGCGGCGGAGGAACACACTCCACTGTAGTACTGTGAACGTGGTTTTACGTCGTAAACAGAATGCGGAATACGGCAGATGGACAGGTTTTACGTCGTAAACGTAACGCAGCGGCGGAAAATATTGTACTTTACGCGGTGGAGCGGCGGAAAATATTGTACTGGACGCGGTGCGGTGGCGGAAAATATTGTACTGTACGCGGTGCAGCGGTGGAGGAATACTGTACTGTACTGTGAACGCAGTTTTACGTCGTAAACGGAAAACGGAATACAGGTACAGCGGCTGGACCAAGGAGAATGGTGTCAACAGAATCCTGGTAGGCCATAAACTATTTTTTCCCTTCATTAGGGCTCCCAAACGTACATGTGTTTTTTGATAATTATGTAGGGTACTGTGTTAGGATAGGCTAAGTGCTTGGTAATACAGTACTGTACATGTATATGGTGCAGTATGTTATGAGGGGCCGTGTAGGACTTAAACTATTTTCCTCTCTCACACACACATGCCTCTCATTCACAATACTGTAGTATTAGTGTACATACACACACACATCATAGTATGTACGTCTATTCTGACTTACGTCGAAAATCGGTTTAGGACGCCACGTAGGAACGAATCTATGTCGTAAGTCGAGGACTACCTGTATTTGCAGGCAAGAATTCAAACTTGTTAGCTGTAAAATTGGATCTTTGAAAGACATATACCATACTTTTCGGACTATAAGACACTTAAAATCCTTTCATTTTCTCAAAAATTGACAGTGAGCCTTATAATCCAGTGTGCCTTATTAATTCTGGTTGTGCTTACTGACCTCGAACCGATTTTATGTGGTACAACTGAACATTGTTGACAGTTATTGTGAATGAGTTGGATAAAGTTTGACTCATCTGTTTTGTTTCACTTAAGACGCCTTAAAATCTGGAGCGCCTTATAGTCCAAAAAATACGGTAAACATTTTATGGATTCAGTCCACTCAGGAGCCTATTTTACATTTTAAGTAAGTGTGAGGATTTGTGTTCCCTAGCGTTTTCCCCCCATATGGTCAGCTCCAGCTCCTGATGCTCCTAACTGTCGTTTGCCCAGCTGTTTGTCATTATCTGTTTGTTAGTGTCTGTATACAGGTCTGTGTTTCTGTGTTCCTCAGTGTCTGTGCATTATCTTTCCTAGGCTCCATGTTTTGTGTCTGTTCCACTTGTCATTTCCCTAGAAATAAGTTTTTGGCTGCCCCATCAGCTCGGTTTTTGTTTTTTGTTTTGTTAATAAATATCATAACTTACTTTTACCTTGTCATCAACCTGCATGTGGGTTTGAACTTTAAACAGCAGATCATATCAAAAAGGGCTTTGCAGCTTTAAAAAAAAAAGTCATTTTGTGCCGAGCCTTATCAGTTGTAAACAAATATTTTGTGGAAGCTGTTCAAGCTCATAATGTGTTGGGGGATTACTCTCAGCTACTATAAATTTCAGGTTAGTATCTGCACCATTGATTACAGGTATGCACAGTGATGTCAACATGAGTAGATGGGGATGCCTGAGGCTGCAGCCTCGTGGGAGGCGTTGCCCTTTTTGTTAAGATGAGGAAAAGAGAAAATATGAGGAAAGAGGAGGTAAAAGATGGGGCACAGTGTGAGGTAACAAAAAAATAAAAAAATAAATTAAATAAACATTACTGAAAGGAAGACTGAAGTGACTAAAAATAGATCATCAATGTGATGTATGGATGATTACCATATTTTTTTGACTACAATATAAAGCGCACCGGATTATAAGGTGCATTAGGCAAAACAAACATTTTGACCAATTTTTAAGCGCCATGTACCACAAAATTGGTTCGCTCACATTTTTCAGCATCTTTCTCATTCCACAATTTTGTGCTATTTCAATAAATCACATGTCAAAACGTTCAGCTTTTTCAGGAGAAGGGTGCCATGACTTTTGGTATTGGTGCAACTTAAGCATTTTGAAATATTTAGCCTTTTCTGTCATTTTTTTTCTCATACAAAATGAATTGAGCTCATTTTAGATCCTTTAAATGTTTACAACCTTTTACTGCTCCTTTCACATTTTGTTCTGGTTCAGCTTCTTTCAGTTTCCTTGTGCAAAAAAATAAAAAAATAAAAATCAGCTACTTTCTGCTAATTTCAGCTGTTTTGTTCTCCTTTCTGCTTTATTTTGCTAACTTCAACATTGTGCTTCTTCTAACTTCTTTCTGCTAATTTGTTATACCATGTTATGCTCATTTCAGCTTATTTCTGCAAGTTGCAACAATTTGTGCTGTTTCAGCTGCTATTTAGCTATTTTACGCTAACTTGAGCTTTTTCAACTAATTCTACATGTTTTTGTACTCATTTAAACTTTTTCAGCCTAATTCAGCGAAAATGTGCTCTCGCAATTTCATTCTGATAGTCTAAGCTTCTTTCTGTCTTTTTAGCTACTATTCAGCGGTGTTTTTTACGTTTCTCATTTGTTTTGTTTTTTTGTTTGTTTTTGTTTTTACATTGTCAACTTTTTGTGCTAATTTCTGCTTCTTTCAGCCTAACTGGGCACAATTGTGCTCTCTCCACTTCCTTCTGGTAGTTTGTTTCTTTCTGTCGTTTCAGCTACTTTTCAGTTATGTTTTTGCTATAATTTCAGCCTTTTTTTAAAATCAAATTTACTAATGTTTGTACTCATTTCTGCTTATTTAAGCCAAATTCAGCAAATGTGTGTTCTTTCTTCTTTACTAAGCTAACTTAGGCTTGTTCTTCCATTTCAGCTACATTTCACATATTATTTCTACATGTTTTTAAGCTAATTTCAGCTGTTTTTCAGCAAGTTCTTCCGCAATAAGCATTCACACTGCATTTTTGCAATTTCTCTAGTTGAGAATGCATCAGCATTTTATAGGATAGTGTACATATGAATATATTGTTTCTGCATCTTTTTGTGAATATCAAAACTGATAGAACATTTACAAGTTCTTTCTGCTTAGTTTTATATTTTTTAGGTTTCCAAGTGGCCAACAACTATGTTAAGGACATTACACAATAAAGAAGTTTTTGTCTTAAGACACATTTACCCTTCATGTTTGCTCAGTTTAATAAAGCAGCTTCTTTAGCTAAAAACGTCTTCCACAAAGACATGGATAAGACCAGAATCCATGTGTCAGTATGTCTTAGAAATTAAGATTTAAGTGCGCCTTGGAGGGCTTAGTCATGTTTCACTTTTGGTTTTGGCTTCGATTGGTTTATATTTGAACACAGATACTATATGACACCTAACCTCTAACTAAGGTAAATATCTAATTTGATGTACAAATAACGAAAGGTTGAGGTTTTTGCTGTGGTTGTGGAAAAATGAACTAACTCTTTACCCTTTTTTATGTTTTATTGGTGAATGGAAGTTTGTTTATGTGTTTACAAGCCTTTCAGTCAATATGTCAAATATAATACAATTTAATGACAATGTCTGACTGAGAGGAGCATCGTTTGAGTTTCTTCTGATTAGTCTGGATCGTTTTGGAAGACGTTAGCTGGAAAACTATTTCAGGTTTTTATTTTGGTATGCTGGAATGTGGCTGTGGTGGTCTAGTTATTCTAAAGCTGCAGATTTAAGCTCATGTTGTATCAGGAAGGGCATCCAGAGTAAAAAAATAAAAAAATAAATTGCCAAATTCATGAGAGTTTTCTCACTGTTGTGACCCCTGAAGAAAGGAGCTGTGCAAAAAAAACAACTTTATACTGTGGGAAAAAAATCTCAGGCATCTACAAGGTCAGCCTTTCAAATACATGCAAATAAATTCAATAATTTTAGAAACTTGTAATTTTCACACAAGACATCCAGGGGCTTAGGTTTGTCATGAGTGCAGTGCTCAGCTGAAATGCTGCTTGAGATTTTTCATTCAAATGTTAGTTTCTACAAAGTTACAATATGAGGATGATCATTGTTGGCTTCTGTGATAAACTCACACGCCTGTGTGGTTTTATTCTGCCACACTTTAATAATATATAAAGTCTGGCGTGTCGAATGAGTTCATTTTTGTTTGGAGTTTGTGAGCTTTTCAGGCATTCTTCTGCAGCTCAACTGAAGCTCTTTGTAATCAAATGTTATAGCCTGAGGCAGAGCAGATGGATGGAGAAGTTAATCAAAATAAGTCAAATTCTCAATCATTTCAGCCCCCATCGAGAGCAGATATTGACAGGCAATGGTGTGTGTGTATGCCATTTTGACAAGAGCTCTGTCTCCCCGTGGCCAGACTGAGAGGCACTCACAGCGAGAGCAGAGAGTAAGGAGAAAGGGCTTTGAACTAGGCGGGTAGCATGAGCGGGGGAGTTGGAGATGGCTCAGGAAACAGTGAGTAATGCAACAGCAGGGAATGGATGAGCACACGGATAAGAAGGAGCTAAAACTGTGCAAAAAGATGTTTGAATAATGGAACGGGGAGGCAGGGGGAGAGAGGGGGTATGGTGGGGACAAGGGTAGCTGTGATGAGATAAAATGAGTCTGTCTGGACTGGGAAAGATGGATTATAGTGTCTCCTTCTACCTGTGCGGGGGTCAGTGTTAAACTGCCAGGGCCAGATGAGGTCTTGGCAATAACTTGAGTGTGGGCGAGAATTGACTGGTTACCTCATTGATTTAGCTGGGATGGAACACAGAGCGATGAGCAGAGTTCAGACCCGTACAGCTGTTCATCAATGTGTCAGGGCCCATAGCATCCACGAGATCCGTCTCTGTGCTAGTACAGGCCCATGATGCTTCCAGTGTACTTCCCAGGTTAGGTGTTTTGGACATGTTGACCAACAGCAGATGCCTCAGGCTGAACACGTGGTAATGCACAGAAATCTCTAAAAGACTAAAATACCTTTTGGTGGGGTAGCTGGGGAAAGGGAGGTCTAAGCAGCCAGATTTTTAAAGTTTTTCTAACATTATTCAAAATAATAGCAACCTACAATTATTGTATGTTCAGTCTGACCACTAACTTAAAATGCTGACTTATTTTAATAGTTTGCAACATGATATCTTAAGGGCTAAACATTTGAGAAAATAAATGTGTATTTGCTTTCTTACCATAAGTTTTATGAAAAGATACAATTCTGATATTATACAATAAACTCAATATTACAGGTCTCTTAGGAATTTAGGTACCACTTTAAAATAAGGCTCCCCTTATAGATTGCTAATAAATAGTTTATAGATACATTACTAATTAATCTATAAACCCTTTATGAATCATTGATTGCTTATAATGCATTATTTACAATAAGCATTTGTAAACCTGATGTTTTTAGGATGTGATATTGTACTTTATCATTGCATTGTAAGTATCTACATCTATAGATACTTATAATGCAATGATAAAGTACAATATTAGTCTAAAAATGGTTTACAAATGTTTATTGTGCTTACAAGGTAGTAACTTAGTCTGAAATGTTTAATATATCAACTCTAGGTTAAATATATAGGTAAACAGATTTGGTTCATTAGGCAAGAGACTGGTCAGTTTTGTCTCATTCTTGCCCTTAATTAATGCATTATAAACAATTATTAATGATTTATAAAGTGTTTATAGAGGAATTAATACTGTATCTATAAACTATTTATTAGCCATCTATAAGGAGAGCCTTATTCTAAAGTGGTACCGGAATTTGTTGAATGAAAACAAAGCTCTCTCATTTTTAAGTCCAATTTTCATCCAAGCAACAAATAAAATCTTTAGACAATCAGTGACTCATTGAACAAATTTGGTCAAGATTAATAAAATGGTTGTTTGTTTGTCTCGTTTGTCTCTATGTGTCCCTGTGATGGACTTGCGACCTGTCCAGGGTGTACCCTGCCCCTCGCACAATGATTGCCAGACATGGGCACCGGCGACTCCGTGACCCAAAATGGAAGAAGCGGGTAAAAGATAATGGATGGAGGGATGGATGGATTGATGGATGGATAGAGGGATGGATGGATGGATGGATGGATAAAATGGTGGACTTTGTAAGATTGAGTTTCAAAAGTGCTGGCTAAATCTGGTATTTGTGTTTTATCACGCTGGTTTTATTGTCTTTTCGCACAGTGATGGCTGGATACGGGCATCACTGACCCCCGCAACCCAAAAAGGGAAAAGTGGTATAAGATGATGGATGAATGGATTATTTATTTACCTGCCTCCCATTGCAGAGCAAGAATGATGAATTGGAAATACCCTCCGGCTGTCCTGTTAGCTTAATAACGAGGTATGGGGGCCGACATATTTTGGTGTGTTGCCGCAACTAGGCATAAGAACGGTTCCCATTGAAAGTTGGGTTGCAACTACATAATCATACATCTGTGTGTGTGTTGGGGGGTGTAAACCAGCCACCCAGTGAAGAAGACATTATGCCTTCTAGTTTTTATTTTGCTTAAAAATATGGTTTCATCAATTTATTGGTGTACCCAAAGAGTGATTTATGGTGGGCTCGGACACCATTGGCCACCCCCTGGCACTGCCATTGCACCTGATAGTGGATAAAATTGCTCCCTCAACTCACCAGGATCCGTCGCTCTGCTCTTTGACAAAATCCAGGGCAGGACATGAAACTATCAAAATACAAGGTAGATATGTTATTAAAAATTCATGAAATATTAATTCTAACGTTTGACTATATACACTCTCCCAGTAAGTGAAAACTTCTGTTTTAGTTAACAGGACAAAAGAAATTGCAAGTAAAGTAAAATCCAACCCATGTGAAACAAAGGCACCTCATGACTCCAAGGTAGAAGCACCGAGTGTGCACGGACAATGAGCACACATCAAAGTAAGGCTGTGCTTTCCAGGTAAAAGCCTTTTTATTTCTTGTTGTTCCGGGCCAAGTCCTGTTCTGACATTTGTTTTCAGGGTGGTGGGAGGTGGGTGCTGGAAGAGGAACAGCCAAGGGTAGGATGTCTATAATTACATATTGATTTCTTGGCGGCCGCTGTTCAGCTCGTGCCGTGAAAGTGTAGAATAAATCACTCGGCCTCTATGAAGGCTAAGTATTTATTCTTTTTAATTCGGTTTATGGTGATCTTGATTCATGCCCCCACCCCAAAACCTGGTCACGCCTCAGCGCGGCTGTCCCCTTTATCACAGCGGATCATGGTGCATGGCTATGAGCTTGAGTGTGAACTTTTCTTGTTGTGTTTGGGGTTCTTTTGTGCATTTTCTGAACATTCTGTGGATGTCCTTATAAAGATGGAGATTAAAAGACACTTTACGATCCTTGATCCATCTCCCAGTTTAACTCTTTATTTTAAGGCTGCCTTACTTGTCTTAAGATTTTAGTCATATTTTGATGGTATCAACAAAAGCATGGACACGCAGACAAAGAACACGATCCAAAGCATCATCATCCAAGGGGCGTTTTAATATTGCAACAACATTTTTTTAGAATAGATAAACAATCTAAAAGACATTTATCAGAATCAGCCTTTATTGGGGCCAAGATGGTATAGTGGCAGGGGAACCGACTTGGGACCCGAAGGACCCAGGTTCGAACCCCAGTCACGGCATAACTTGTGGTGTGTTTGAGCAGCACATCTCATCCCAACTGCTCCCCGGCGCGCTTTCTATAGCTGCCCACTGCCCCACCTGGTGGTGATTGGGTTAAATGCAGAGTCAAATTTCGTCTTGTATGGAAAACATACACAGATGACAAAAATGTGACATTATTATTGTCATTGCACCGAAGCATAATGAAGTTACATTTCAGTCCAGCCCGTCCAAGACAGGGGAAGACGGAGGTGCTGAGGCCGTAGCCTCATGAGAGGCGCTGCTTTTTATTCTTAGATAAGAAAAAGCCAACGCGAGGGAACAAAGAGGTGAAAAAAATCATATCTCACACTGTATCCCTAACAGGACACAGTGTGAGGTTGCAAAAAATAAATAAATTATGGATTATTTTAAAAGATTATGATGTTGCCTTTAAATGATGTGCCACCGTAATATTTTGCCACAATGCGTCAATATATTTTATAAGTCCTGTGCGTTCAGTTACGATTGACTTTTCATTTAATGTTTTGTATTGTTATGTTTTGTAACAAATATAATTTTAAAAATAAATAAATAATGTGAATATCAGCAGTGAAGACAAATTGAGAGTTTAGTTTGGCTATTTGATTTTAGCCCTCTTCATATAAACTTAAATGTCACTTCCACAAGCTTGTAAGAGAGCAGTCAAATTTCAGGTCACCTTGTAGTTTTTATTTTTAGACATTTATTATTTTAGTTAATCAAGAAATGGATTTAGAAGATCATAGTGGCTCCTAAAGAGCTGGTTCTGAGCCAGTTCTTCTTTTATAAAGCCATTTGAGAGCTGAAAGTGCCAGTTCTGGACCAGCTTTTCACATTTAGTACTAAATGATGAACCAAACACCACAAAAGGTAGTTTGATTTGAAAGTGACCAAATACCGGTAGTCCAAATCCCAGAAAATAGCTGTGCGTCTATCATTAGAAGAGCAGGACCCAGTTGTGGAAAAGTCCAGATATACAGGCAAATTGATGAAAAATGTCTTATTAATATACCGGTAAGTAGCATGACTCAAGAGACTATGTATAGCTGGTGAACTAACTATACGTACAGAGGCAAGTGCTGTTGCTTTTATTTTATTTTCACTGATTTAATGTACCGGTTTTTATGTTTTCTGTCCTATTAAGCACCTTGGTCAGTGCAAGGCATTGTAGGAAGGTGCTATACAAATAAAGTTTATTATTATTATTATAAGTGATTACAAAGACGCTGCAGGTGAACGGATCACTAACAGAAGCCTGGTGTGACGAGGACACAGGAAGTAAGGTCAAAGGGGAGCCACTTCAACTAAATAATACAAATTTATAGACATTACTAACAGGAAGCAGAACAGAGAGGTAACTATACAAATCAAGACTATAAAACATGAAGACAGAAACAGGATCAGGTTAAAACAAGAAATAGAAACCATGTTGTAGTAAAGCAGCTCTGATTATTACTTTTTTATTATTTGAAGTGTCATGTAGGCTACAGTATATACTGTACTGCTCTTTCTGTTGCTCCTTTAAATGTGTTTCTATTTATTTACATTACCATACTTGCCGCCATACACGTCACACAGCCGTTTAAGTCGCATCAGTCCAGATATGTCTAATAAAGTGGAAAAAAAACTTAAATAAGTAATTTTGCCAAATAAGTTGCATCTATTATGTATCCCCGCTGAGGACTTTAACAATAATTTAACAAGATTAACACTTAAAAACTATTATTTGTTTGCTTGAAATTATAGCGAAGGTGTGTGTCAGTTGAACTTTTCCTTAATAAATGCACTATATTGGTCAACTCAGTTGCATTTCAAAAATCTATTTGCAGCTGCGGGATCACATAGTGTGAGAACTCGCTGTGCATTTCTACGAAATTTAACAAGATAACCACCTAAAAACAATTATTTGTTTGCTCGACAGTATAGCAAAGATGTGTCTTGGTTTAACTTTTAAAAGGACTTTAACGGTCAAATCACCTGCATTGATTTGACGTTTGCTCCAGGAGTTCCGGAGCGAGACGAAGGTGGCTTTGGGCGGAAATCAGAGTACCCAGAGAAAACCCACACAAGCACGAGAAGAACATGCAAACTCCACACAGAAAGACCCCAGGTCCAACCGGGAATTGAACCCTGGACCTTCTTGCTGCAGGCAACAGTGCTAACCACTGAGCCGTCCTGCTGCCAAATAAATGAATGAATGAAATCATCAGATCTCAGCC
>JBBPBX010014466.1:2500-30646 GCA_038048925.1 Garcialebias charrua
GTTGAATTGTCTCCCTCCTCCCTGCAGGCTCCATAGGGAGCTTGCTCCCTTTATGTGAAAGGGAGACAATTCAACTTATTCCTTCATCTTTAAAAACTGTGTTAGGATAGGCTAAGTGCTTGGTGACTGTCCAGTACTGTACATGTATTCATTTATAAAAAAAAAAAAAAAAAAGTAAAAAAAAAAAAAAAATTTTTTTTTTTTTTTTAATGAGATGCATGCTCGTAAGTCCGGGACCTCGTAAGTCAGAGCGCTCGTAAGTCGGGGACTACCTGTATATCCAAAAAAAATCCAAGATGGCGGCGCGTGCAAACGTTGCGGCTTCTCTCTCTCCCAGCAACACGGTGCTTTCGTCTGTTTTGTCCTGCACGCCGCAATTTGCCGGCACGTCTTTGTCTTGTCTACGTGTTCAAGAACGCAAGTATAGCCGTGAATTCCTGCTTGATGTCGGAAAAACCGCTCATTTGGGAATAAACAGCGAACTCCAGGAGAAGCTACATGAGCTCGAGGAGGAGTTACGTGAGCTTCGTGACTGCGAGCTGCTCTGGAAGCCAGCCCCGACCCTCCCTTCATCGCGCCCGCCGTGGAAGTACCACAAGCGGCGTGACGCTTCACCGCGCCCGCCATGGAAACGCCACAAGCGGCGTGACAGGAAACAGAAGCGGGGTAAACGCGGAGGTATCAGAGCTAGGCTAGCAGCTAGCCCACACAGGCCGGCTATTCCATCCATGGTTCTGGCTAACGTGCGCTCCTTGGACAACAAATTGGATTATATACGCCTGCTACGAACGACACAAAAGACTGTGAGAGACTGTTGTGTGTTTGTATTCACGGAAACGTGGCTTAACAACAACGTTCTGGACCATGCTATTCAGTTGGAGCAGCTAACATGCTACAGAGCGGACCGAGCTTTCATCAAGGGAGGTAAGACTCGCGGAGGCGGGCTCTGTGTTTACATCAACAACGCATGGTGTCGTGATGCTGCTGTGGTCTACAAACACTGCTCACATTTAGTGGAGTTCATGACTATTAAATGCAGACCGTTCTTTTTACCGAGGGAGTTTACAGCTGTTATGATTGTTGCTGTATATATCCCTCCAAGCTCCAACAGCAAAGATAGAGGTGAGGCACTGAATGAACTATATCTGCACATCAGTGAGCAACAAACAGCCCACCCTGATGCTTTTCTCATCACGGCTGGTGATTTCAACCATGCAGATTTAAAGAGTGTATTACCAAAAACATACAGAAACATAAACTTTGCAACAAGAGGAAACCACACCCTGGACCAGGTTTACACCACCATGAAAAATTCCTACAGAGCCATCCCCCTCCCCCACATTGGTGCTTCTGACCATATCTGTGTTATGCTAAAGCCAGCATACAGGCCACTGGTGAAAGTCACAAAACCAGTCCGCAAGCAGATACGAGTGTGGCCAGAGGGGTCTTCAGAGGCACTCCAGGACTGTTTTGACACCACAGATTGGAGTATGTTCAAAGAAGCTGCTACCACAAACAACACCACATGTCTCCAGGAGTACTCAGACACTGTATGTTCATACATCACCAAGTGCATTGATGATGTAACCAACCTTAAAACCATCACTGTTCGGGCTAACCAGAAGCCATGGCTGACAGCTGAGGTTCACAGACTCATGAAAGCCAGGAATGCTGCCTTCAAAGCGGGAGATCAGGTGGGCCTGAGGGCAGCCAGAAACAACCTGGACCGGGGCATCAGAAAGGCAAAGAGGCAGTATTCCGGGAAAATAGCTCACCGTTTCAAGGACAGCAGGGATACACGCAGTCTGTGGCAGGGAATACAGACCATCACAAACTACAAACCACCCCCCCAGACCTGTGACAGCTCAGCCTCTGCGCTGAATGAACTGAATGAGTTCTTTGCTCGGTTCGAGGCAAGTAACAGCACACCAGCACATAAACTCCCCCCCTCTCCTGATGGCCAGGTGCTGACGCTGTCCTCAGACAGCGTAAGGCGATCATTCATCAAGATTAACGCCCGGAAGGCCTCTGGTCCTGACAACATACCTGGTCGTGTGCTGAAGGACTGTGCAGGGGAACTCGCAGCGGTCTTCACGGACATCTTTAACATCTCACTGAGCCAGGCCATCGTCCCCACCTGTTTCAAAGCCACCACCATCATCCCTGTCCCAAAGAAGGCAACGCCCGCATGCCTCAATGACTATCGCCCAGTAGCACTCACCCCCATCCTGATGAAGTGCTTTGAACGGCTAGTCATGAAAAGCATCACATCTGTCCTCCCTGACTCCCTGGATCCCTTCCAATTTGCATACCGACCTAATCGCTCAACCGACGATGCCATCTCCTCTGCCCTTCACACAGCTCTCACACATCTGGACACGAAGGACTCCTATGTTAGAATGTTGTTCATCGACTTCAGCTCGGCATTTAACACCATCATCCCCCAACAGCTCATCCTTAAACTGGACAGTCTGGGGCTGAACACCTCAATGTGTAACTGGCTGCTAGACTTCCTGACCGGGAGACCACAGACAGTGCGGGTCGGGAGTAACACATCTAGCACCATCACATTGAACACAGGGGCCCCACAAGGATGTGTGCTGAGCCCCCTTCTATTCACCCTGCTAACACACGACTGCACACCATCGTACAGCTCCAACCACTTCATCAAGTTTGCGGACGACACAACAGTGGTGGGTCTCATCAGCAACAACGATGAGACGGACTACAGGAACGAGGTGAGCCGCCTGGCCTTGTGGTGCGGACACAACAATCTCACTCTCAACGTGGAGAAGACAAAGGAGATTGTTGTGGACTTCAGGAAGAGGGATGCCCAACATGCCCCTCTGACCATCAACAGCACCGCAGTGGAGAGAGTAGACAGCACCAAGTTCCTGGGAGTGCACGTCTCAAAGGACCTGTCCTGGAGCAGGAACACTGCAGCACTGGCAAAGAAGGCTCACCAGCGTCTCTACTTTCTCCGCAAGCTGAAAAGGGCTGGAGCTTCAACCCCCATCATGAGCACCTTCTACAGAGGTGCCATAGAAAGTGTCCTGACCAGCTGCATCACTGTGTGGTTTGGTGCATGTACTGCATCCTGCCGCAAGAGCCTCCAGCGCATTGTGAGAGCAGCTGAGAAGATCGTGGGCACCTCCTTGCCCTCACTGCAGGACTTACACAGCAAACGCCTCACTCGGAAAGCCCACTGCATGGCAGGTGATCCCACACACCCACTACACAGCTGCTTCAGACTGCTGCCATCAGGGAGGAGACTGAGGAGTCTCCAGGCTCGAACCAGCAGACTGAGAGACAGCTCTGTTCATCAGGCAGTCAGGATGCTAAACACTCTGCCTGCTCTGCCCCCCCTCCCATTTGAACTGCCTTAACACTAAAACTTTCTCACACATTACCACACAACACAAAGATTTTAACACTGGACTCTGTGTCATCAAACGGGTTATTCACTAAACTCTCGGTCATGTGCTCATACAGTTTGCACTACTTCTCATACTTGCACTAATGTTTGTATTACATCACTGCCTATAATCATAATACTGTTTACATTCTCTGTTTACATTTATTAATACTGTTTACTTTTATTACTACTGCTTACATGTAATTACTACTGTTTACATTTTCACTACTCTAATATCTACACCACTGCTGATACATATACAGTGTGCTCTGAACGGTCTTATTTAGGGATGCCCAATGTGCCTTACTGCATATGCCACTTTCTGCCTCTATAACGACATCAACTACTACCTCATACATATACTGTGCACATTAACTCATACGCTGCTTTGCCACTTTGCAAATGTCAATACTAGAAACCTTTAGTTTATTTTAGTTATACTTTTTATACTCTTTTTTTATACTAGTATGCAAAAAACTCAGGACAGTATTATGTTCATTAAATGTTTAATGTTTTAGCTTTAGAGTTGGTGTAAATTTTATGTTCATTGAATGTTTAATGTTTTAGTTTTAGAGTTGGTGTAAATTTTCATACTCTTATACCACTATGCAAAAACTCAGGACAGTGTTAGTTTTACTATTTTATGCTTATGTCTATTATTATATGTTCAGTGTTTCAATGTTTAGATGTTTACTGTTGCACCGAGGGACTGAGAGAAACGCAATTTCGGTCCTGTGTATGTCCTGTACAGTACATATTGCAGATCTGACAATAAAGTTGACTTTGACTTTGACTTGACTTTGACTTTGAAGGGCGATAACATTTGTGCCCATGTGTGTGTCTTTTAGCAAAATATCTCATGAACCACTGGATAGATTTTGATGAAGCTTTGAGACAGTATTTGTTACATGAACATCTACAACTGAGTAACTTTTGGAGTAAACTCACTTAAAGATGGCAGGTCTCTCTTGAAAATGAGTTCTCGTGACTCATTGAGGAGTGGTGGCGCAGTGGTTAGAGACGGTGGGCCTGTGATCGGAAGATCGCCGGGTCAAGCCCCAGTACTGACAACATCAAAAAATGTGGGTGGAAAAAGGTGAAACACCCACACCTGCCTCCACCCTCATTCGCCCCACTCTGGGCTCCTGAGCAAGACCCTTAACCCCCAACATCTGCTCCCTAAACAGGTCTCTCTTGAAAATGAGTTATCGTGACTCAGTGAGATTACCTTTATAAATAAAGGGTAAATGAAAACAACATTAGGGATCCATGTTGGGATCGACCTTGAAGAGGACTCCTAACACGGATCAGTGGAGTGGAATACCCATAAATCTGGCCATTTTGGATGGAGAAAGTTCCAGCAGGACTCAAGGCTGACAAGAAAAAAACAGTCTGCCTGAAGAAAATCAACAATTGTGGCTTATCTGAATCTGACTCCCCCGTTTGGCCTCGAATACGAGTCGAATATCAAATTTCTCCTGGTGCATGGGGCATAGGGGAAAAGCTTTGTCTATCACAACACCCCCCTCCCCCCGTGCAGGCTTATCAGAACTGCCAGCTGAACATCAGGACTGTGGCCTATCTGAAAATGCTCATGGACAAATCTCAACGTCTTGACATCAAATGCATATGTAATGTGTTCTTGTTAAATCCTGTCTCCCGTCTCTGCTCCCTATCATCACTAATATCATCCACTCCTCCCTAATCTCTGGCATTGTTCCCACAGCCTTCAAATGGGGCAGCCGTTGGGGCGGCCGTGGCATAGTGGTAATGGCAGTCGTCCCCCGATCGGAAGGTTGGCGGTTCGAATCCCGGTTCCCCACTCACACCTGTCCAATAACATTTATGAAGAGTTTCAATCTGGTTTTCGCCCCCACCATAGCACCGAAACAGCTCTAATAAAAATTACTAACGACCTTCTTCTTGCTGCTGACTCTGGTCTTCTGTCCATCCTCATTCTTCTTGATCTAAGTTCTGCCTTCGACACCATCTGTCATTCTATCCTCCTCAACAGACTAACCTCCATTGGCATCTCAGGTACCCCGTTAGACTGGTTCAACTCCTATCTCTCTGACCGCACTCAATTCATTCAGCTTAAATCCTTCCGTTCCCAGTCCTCCCCCGTCTCCACGGGTGTCCCCCAAGGCTCTGTCCTCGGACCCCTCCTCTTCATCATTTACCTCCTACCTCTAGGTCACATCTTCCAGAAATACGGTGTCCATTTCCACGGTTATGCTGATGACACACAGCTCTACTTGTCTACAAAACCAAACTCCACCCACCCACCCTCCATCCTCACCGACTGTCTCATTGAGCTAAATCACTGGTTTTCTAACAATTTCCTTCAACTAAACAGTAACAAAACAGAAATCATTCTCGTTGGTACCAAAAACTCCATTTCAAAATCAGAACATCTTCTCGTCCCCCTTAACAACTCTCTGCTATCCCCCTCCCCTCAGGTCAAGAGTCTCGGTGTCATCCTCGACACCACTCTCTCCTTCACTTCACACATCAACAATATTACTCGGTCTGCCTATTTCCACCTCCGTAATATTAACCGTCTCCGTCCTTCTCTCACACCCCGCTCCACAGCCATCCTGGTGCACAGTCTTGTGACTTCCCGTATTGACTACTGCAACTCCCTTCTCTATGGCCTCCCCAACAAATCTCTCCACAAGTTACAGATGGTCCAGAACTCAGCTGCCCGTGTCATCACTCAAACCTCCTACTATAACCACATCACTCCTGTCCTGCAGCAGCTCCACTGGCTCCCGGTTAAAGCACTCATTGGGCCTCATGCACGAACATGTTCGTATTTTTATCCTAAATTTCTCCTACTTTTGTTCGTACGAAGCGTTCGTACGAACATGCCACGTCAGATTCAACAAACTCTTCTATCCTCAGGAAAAGTGTGTAAATGAGCTGCGTAAATATGATGAATTCCACCTGTTCTATCAACCTGCGCGTGCACGCGGAGAGGTTATTTACATAATCCCCACCCCTCAAAACACCATATAAGGCTACGTTTCCTGCCTCTGACAGCAGGACGGTCCGTTCATAAAATGACAGCGAAAAATAAAAAGAAGAACTGTACAGGTGCGGAGATTGAAGTTCTGCTCTCCTTGATCGAGAAAAGAAAATCTGTCCTTATTAGCAGCGTCACTCATGGGAGTAAATGACCAACTAAAGCCAAAGAATGTATGTTTATAATAAATGTGGACCTTAAAATATGCACGCGTCCTGGTGGCTCACTGGGTAAAGCAGTGCGCCGTTAGGTGCTCCTAACCTTATCGAGACCTCGTGGGTTCGATTCCCACAAGGTATGACTATTTTTTTTCCTTCTTTCTTTAGATTATTTATTCATTCCAGATTAAAAAGACTTTATGCTTCATTTCTTGTTGTATTGTAAATAGTTTTCTTGTGTTTTTTAAATCTGGAATGAATTAAAAGGAGAAAAAAAAATTGTCCCATGTGGGAATTGAACCCATAAGGTTCGGAACTGCGACGCAACGCTCTTCTCATTGAGCTATCTGAGATCTATGACTGCGACAGGAGGAGGTCAATGTAAAGTCTGCGTTACCGAAGTCTGCGTTACCGAGACAAATTAAACTTAAATTAATTCATAATTTAAGTTGGTTTCAGTTTGAGATCTTCATATTAATATTGTAGTGTTAGAAAACGGCATTGATAACAAATTGATTTTAATTTAAATACTTTAATCCGTTAGTCATTATTACATTTAAAATTATAATTCGACTTCAAACAGAACCTATTGTCAAAAACAATTGTGGTGCGTGACTTTTTTAAACTCTAAATATTTTCTAAATAACGAAATATGAAGTTATTAGTGGAGAAATTCCGTCTGGATGACAGCAGACCGACTGCTCGTAAAATATACGACAGGTCCGGACCACTCGTAAATTTTGTTCGTATCTGAAAAAAATCGTAGGATACGAAAACATTGTTGAATGCCACAAATGATCCTAAATCACTCGTACGCACAGTTTAAGAACAAATCTGTGCGTACGAACGGTTCGTGCATGAGGCCCATTGTCTTCAAAATTCTACTTCTCACTTTCAAAGCTATCCACAACCTTGCCCCTCCTTATCTATCTGACCTCCTACAAATCTCCGTCCCATCACATTCTCTCAGATCCTCCTCTTCGCTACATCTCCATGAACCCTCTGCCCGACTCTCCACCATGGGGAGCAGGGCCTTCACCTGCTCTGCCCCTCACCTCTGGAACGCTCTACCGCCTGACCTTCGAAACACCACCTCCCTTTCCCTGTTCAAGACAGCCCTGAAACCACATCTCTTTAGACTTCCATCCATCCATCCATTTTCTTCCGCTTATCCGGGGTCGGGTCGCGGGGGTAGCAGCCTAAGTAGGGAGGCCCAGACTTCCCTCTCCCCAGCCACTTGGAGCAGCTCCTCCGGGGGAATCCCAAGGCGTTCCCAGGCCAGCCGAGAAACATAGTCCCTCCAGCGTGTCCTGGGTCTTCCTCTGGGTCTCCTCCCGGTGGGACATGCCCGGAACACCTCACCAGGGAGGCGTCCAGGAGGCATCCTAACCAGATGCCCGAGCCACCTCAACTGGCTCCTCTCGATGTGGAGAAGCAGCGGCTCTACTCCGAGTCCCTCCCGGATGACTGAGCTTCTCACCCTATCTCTAAGGGAGAGTCCAGCCACCCTGCGGAGAAAACTCATTTCAGCCGCTTGTATCTTTAGACTTGCTTATCATTAATTGTATTAAATGTATTTTAAATTATTTTGTAGTTTATATTCTTTATATATTTTATATTTCGTTACTGCTGATGTTTGAACTGTGTTTGTTTAAGTGTCCTTGGGTGTCATGAAAGGCACTTTTAAATAAAATTATGATTATTATTATTATTATAAATGTGCTGGTGGAATTTTTTGATGTCTTAAATCGTGTCCTGATAGGACAAGATGTGAAGAGATCTTTTTTGTAATACCACTGTCCATCCTCATGGTTCTTACCTTTTTCTATCTAAAAGTATTCTGATAAAGCATAAGGGGCCGTGCTATTATAGCAGACTCAGATGATTGGGTTAATAGCTCGTTTAGAGAACCTTTTCATGAAATGCTAATTTCTTGAGACATGAATTTTGGGTTTTCATGAGCTGTATGCCAAAATCATCAGTATTAAAACAATAAAATACCTGAAATATTTCAGTTGGTGTGCAATTAATCTAAAATATATGAAAGTTTCTTTTTTATCATTACATTATGGAAAATAATGACCTTTATCACAATATGCAATTTTTTTTAGAAGGACCTGTATGTAAAAAAACATCATTGAATTTGCAGAAAGTCTGAATCAATCTCTTAAACCTGCTGGACAAAATACTGTAATACCATTCTTAAACTGCAGTTGTGGGCCGCACAAAATCACTCCATGGGCTGCAAATGGCCCTCGAGCCGTACTTTGGACACCCCTGGTTTATGAGCTTTGCAAATCATTGCATTTTTATTTACATTTACCACACCGTCCAAATGTTTTTCAGACTTCTGCTTGTAAGCAGGAAGTGTCTGTTGTGTTGCTATCATGGCCCAGGGCTTCCTGGTGCACAGTCAGACTTCCCATGGATACCTGCTACTTCCTTGTACAGTATTCTGCTTCCCGTGTTACTTCTCTCCGCTCTGCGTGGAGCCTTAGCGCATTGGCACAGCAGCTGTGAATGTGATCCCCGGCAGCCTGCTGCATTGCAGATAGGAATGATGAGCACACAGATTCCAGTTCTCTTATTCAAACACAGTTGAAAGCGAGAGAAGAAGAAGAAAAACTCTCCAGCCCTGAAGCCCTGAGTCATTCTTCCTTGGTTTAGCAACAGACGAATGCCTCCGCTCTTCCTGCTTTTAGCTCAGTTGCACGACCAGTTCTCCCCCCACCCCTCCGTTCCCATCAGGGCCGAGCCTCCAGCATTCCCAGCTGCTATTTTCCCTCCTATTTGGGAAACCCATGTGGCTCGTTTTTGGGGGAGTTTGTAGCTGTGGTGACTCACTCGTTCACAATCACACACACGCTCGACTGAGCTTCAACTGGAGTGGCACAGGAACCGCTCTTTAAACCCAGAACAGAATGAGTGTTGAGTTTTACTGGAGGAGGATGCGGAACGGTCTGCTCCATGGAGAGTCACGGTGCAGACACACACAAAGGACGATGCTGAAAAGAAGCATGGACTTCCACTAGCACCTCCCTCCAACCCCGTGACTTTGACAGAATCTAACAACCTCAAACCGTTTCAGGTATTGTGTCGAAGAAAGAAAAGTTTTTGACAAGTAATAATAAAAGACAAAGCATTTCGTGAAGGAACGCATAAAACCAGACACCTTTGATTACGAAGTTTTAAACGTAAACAGTTGAGAAATTACAAAGTTTTGCTGTTTCAGTCAAACCTTTAAAATACGGTGTGCATGTACAGGTAGTCCTCGACTTACGACGGAGATCCGTTCCTACGCTGCGTCGTAAACCGAATTTCAACGTAAGTCGGAACATACGTCCAAACTGCACCTTATACGTACAGTACTGTATTTTACCAAGCACTTAGCCTATCCTAACACAGTACCCTACATAATTATCAAAAAACATACATTTGAGAGCCATAATGAAGGGAAAAAAGTTAATTTCCTACTTGGAAATGCTGGTGAAGCCGTTTCCTCCATTCCTCCGTCCCTCCTCCGTATTCTCCATTCGTTTACGTTGTAAAACCGCCGTCCATAAAACAGCTACTTTTCCACAGCTGCTGTTCTGTCCAGCTTGGTCCAACAAGTTTTGTTTTGTTTTTTGAAAGTCCAGAGGACCAGACTTAGCTTTTTTAGAGAGTACAGAGCAGTATTTCTTTGCCGCTACGTTTAGAACGTAAAACCGTAAACTGCGTAACTCGGCTTTTCAAAATAAAAATTTCATTTTTTTTTTTTATGGGAGATGCGTGTCGTAACCACGAAACGTCGTAACTCGAGACCGTCGTAAGTCGAGGACTACCTGTATAATGATAACGTTCACAACATTTCCCCCACCATTCGCCTTTCGATGTTGGAGAATAAATCGCTTATCAAAACCTTTTTTAATAGAAAATCTAGCTTTATCTTATTTTTGTCACATTCATTCTTTCTGTCAACCATTATTACTACAACTTCAGTCGCCATGGCAACGAAGTCTGTGTGCCAACACAAGAACAAACTCGTGCAAGTGCCCCGTCTACCTTTATTACACCATCGCTGATATGTTTTATTTTTAATTTGCATTTGTATTTCCGTACAGTAACGAATAGGGAAAGATGTTGTCAGCGCTTAAAAATAAATCAGATTTGTCTTGCAAAGGAATAAATAAATAAATAAATGTTCAAATTGTGTTTTTGTTTGTAAGGTTCTAACTACTGGACCGAGTTTATTATTATTCACTATAAAGAATCGTTAAGTTTACATCTGCGACTCATTACCTTTTGGAGTTGTCCCTATTAAAGATGACCACCAAAGCAAACACAGATATAACTCTGACTCAGCCAGTTCTACAGATACTGAGTAGGGCTGAACGATTTTGGAAAATATTCTAATTATGAGATTGTTGGGAGTTTTTTACCTTAGAATTGCAATTACGATTTAATATGCGATTATCAATGTCTGTTTCAGTTGCAAAAAAACTCGACAGTTTTTAGCTCCGTTCTTCTGCGGGTTTTTTTGTGTAGCTCCGAGATAGCAGCTTGGCTAAAATGTGTCCGCGAGGGCATTCTGTACCGCTTATCCACTAAAGCCGTAAACCCAGGCTTGGTCACTATATTAATTGGAATCATGTCTTTCGCTATGAACTCCATTATTGCTCAAGTTATTTCTGTGTACCATTTCGAATTATATTCATACAGAGTAATACCTTCGAACAGTTTGGTCAGTGATCCCTGTCAGCTGGTACTTTGATTACTTGAGGCGGAAGCACTGTTCGTTGTCATTCTAGCCATGCAACTATCGTAAATGGCTTTGTGGTGGATTTTTAAGTGTTCATAAAGATTTGTGGTGTTACCTTGAGAGGTAGCAACAAGGCAGGTTCTGCACAATACACGTCGTTGTGCAGCGTCTTCTTTTTTATAGTCAAAATAATTCCAAACAACAAACGTGCTGCCGCTCTTTGGTACCAAACTTTCAAATATATCAGCTTCTGCTGAGCCTGACACCGTTGTGCAACCGGTTAAAACGTAGTGTTGACTTCTCCTGCTCCCTGCTCTGCTTTGCTTCGCTCACTCGCAAGTCGCATAACCAGATCACGTGACCAGTCAAATCGCAGCCTTCGCGGTTAGAAAATCTCATTTTATCGTATCGCGATATTATCACAAATGCAATTAATTGTTCAGCCCTAATACTGAGCTAAAACTTGGCGCTGTAGAAGGCGAGTCACACACACGACACACACTCTGAACACTTAACTGATGGTGTAAGACTTGTGTTTAAAGTCACTGGATGGAATTTAATAAAACTTTCAGAAAGTAGTTGTTGGATTAACATCTATAACTGATTAAAATTTGGATTACTGGTAAATCAAATTTAAGATGGCCAACACAGCTAATCTAAATTTGCCAGCACAAATATATTGAGGTAAAATGTTATGCGGTAATAATAATAATAAATAAAGTGATACGTGTTGTCATCATTGTATCTTCCCATACAATGACGAAATTAGTCCTCTGCATTTAGCCCATCCTACCTGGGATACACTCAGGTGGAGCAGTGGGCAGCTATTGAAGGTGTCAGGGGAGCACTTGGGGATAAGGTGTGCTGCTCAGTGACACCACGAGATGTGCAATGACTGGGGATCGAACCTGGACCGGGTCCTGAGTCGGCTGCCCTGTCTCTACCCCGTCTCGGCCCCCATAGTCGCTGAGAGTCATTCAAAACTCACATTCTGAATGTGACATCTTGCGTTGTTGCATGAAATTCCACGTAAAGTCATTTTCAAGGTTTGATCAAATCATCTCCATCATTTCTCAACAAATAATCCAAGTTTTAAAGGTGGGGTGACATGATGTTAAAACATAGACATCTTTAGAAAGAGGAGCTACTCAGTTTTGATTTTTTTTTGGTACACAGAAGCTTCGAATAATTAATATATAAAATTGTTTTTTAATAAAATAGTTCTCTGCAGTGCGTCGCAGCTTTCGGGTGAAGAAAGGAGGGGTCAAACACTGACGCATTTTTATGACAATGTATTGAACGCACATTGTAAATAACTATGGCAGAGAATATACAAACAGAGGAATTAAGCAATTTAATTGAATATTTGAGTGATTTGTCTTCAGTTTGGGAAGCCGAAGTTAGTTTGAGTGTTGAACAAGAAACAGTTGGTTCTAATTTTAGGTCTGCAGCAGTATTTATTTGGTTCTTACCGTTCAGTGAGCGAGGTGGAGCGAGGGGGACTCCGACATAACAGATGAGCAAAGCTCCGAGGGTGACTGGCTGGAACCCGATCGTAGTCGTCTATAGGGCTGGCGATGTTAGAACACCCAAATGCGACACAATGTGCCGGCGTTTTTCAAGTTATACAAAAGAAAATAGGCGATCTTGAAGACCATGACACTGCGTGCTAATAGCAGCGGCAGACAGAAACTTCATGTCTCTACGTCACATGACGTCGCATGCGTAAGTACCCGGATGTCCCGTGACGAAACACGGCGCCAATTTCAAAATCACTTTAAATCAAATTTTCATTGATTTATCATTTTGCTTGTAAAAACGAACATAGTTGAATGAGACAACATATACTGTATACGGTATGTTGTGCCACTTTATGCATAGTTCCAAAATCATGTCACCTCACCTTTAAACTCTGGCCTGAACGTGGTGATATGTGATATTTCAAGGATTGTAAATGTTTCATTTTAATGTAAAAAGTTCACCATGTTTGCTTCTTTTTCCCTGTAAGAGCAACTGTGTCCTGACTTGTCCCTGGCCTGTCAGACACTGAATATTTCAGTCCCTTAATCCTGCCTGAATTTTAATGTTGGGGCGTCGCGTTTTTTCTCTCACCTGTTTCTGACCCGATGGGGTTCAGGTGTGATACAGAATCATGTTGCTCACTCGATTAGCATTCAGTGGTTCGGAGTGTTGGACCCAAAGACACGGTGTGGCGTGAGCAATCAGCAGCCAGCGTTATTCGGCGCTCTCCCCATGAATAAGACATTTGTCTGCTGAGCTAATTAATCCTGAGAGGGGCCGGATGGCATCTGCCTCCGTGCTGCGTGACAGACACGGCGAGGGGGGAATTTGAGTACTGAAGCACGCTGGGCCGGATCCCCGTTTCCTGACTGAGTTAGTGTAAGAACAGGAACCTGACAGCTGCCGCAGGACGCCTGCACCAACCTTTGCCACCCTCTTTTGCATGTGTTCATGTTGTGGGTCTGTTTGCTGCAAAGGTGCAGACACTGTGACGTTGGTATGTTTTTCCTTTTTTTCCAAAATATCTCTCTCTCTCCGTCACTCGCAACAACAACACAGCTACGAGCTCGGCCCACCTGGAGGATCTGGCGTACCTGGACGAGCAGAGGCACACGCCGTCACGTGCCTCGCTGCGCATGCCGAGACAGAGCACCACCTGCGGGCCGGGTCGCTCCGGGCAGGACCTGAGAGGTGAGCGCAAACACTTCAACACAAACACAGTCTCTTCTAAACCCCATCAATCTGGTGCTATAATCCCTTAGTATTAATCCCACCCCCTTATTTTATTTTATTATTTTAGCTAATTATTTGTTTACAGGTAGTCCCCGACTTACGAGCGAGTTCCGTTACAACGAGGCGCTCGTAACACGGAAATCTCGTAATTTGGAACGGCCGCCACGTGTCTCGTAAGTCCGGAATTTCGCTCGTAAGTTGGAACGGTTTTGCTAGCGCGACTACAAACACTCGTTTTTCATCGAAAAACTGCTTATGAGTGCATAAAAATGATCGGAAACGTGTGTCCACATGTTTAGCTAACGAACTGTGGTGAAAAAACACAGAAAAACTCAGTATTTTTTGCGTTTTTTCCAAAAATTCGCCAGCTCGTAAGTCCGGAACCTCGTAAGTTAGAGCGCTCGTAAGTCGGGGACTACCTGTATATGGCTCAGGTTAACATCACATCACTTGAATACTGAAGTAACACAGTGGTCCGCAGATGCTACTCCTGTCAAAAATCATCAACATCAACTCCAGACTTCAATCTCAGTCCAGTGCCTCCTCGCATTTAGTTGGACCCATGTGAAATATAATTTTTGAGCTCTTTCACTGACAGTCACTGGCAAATAAGATGCATGAGAGGAAAAAAAACAATTAGAGGTCGGTTTCCCTAATTGAGAAAAAGAAATACTAAACACAAGGCTATACTAGCTTTATTAGTCCATTTCCTTCTTCTTATTGTTGTATTGCTGGTTATTTTGCTGTTATTATTAAAGCACAAAATGCAAAGTAGTTTTTAATTTCTTACTTGTTATTGAGTCAGTGTAGAAATGGATTACAAATGTTGGTTTTTTAAACTGAACAAAAATTTAAACACAAAGCTGTTTTTTGCTCACATTTTTTCACGAGTTGAACTCAATGATGTAAGACTTTATGCACACAAAAGGTCTTTTCCTCTCAGATATTGTTCACAGATTTTTGTAAATCTATTAGTGTACACTTCTCCTTTGCCGAGATAATCCATCCAACTCACAGGTGTAGCAAGATGCTGGTCAAAAAGTTAGCTTCGCTAACCACTAATTCGCTAACTAAAAAAATAGCTTTGCTAATTCTAAACCACTAAACAAATTAAAAAATATACAAGCAGCTAAAGTGCTAACTTTTTTCAAGCACTGCTGTTGCTGACACTAAGACTGTCTGTGATGTGACAACGTTTTAAGTGAACATAACTCTAAATGGTTCATAAATCACAAGGAAAGCGTTCATGTCCCATTCAGAGGTGAGCTTTCAGAACTTAATCCGGTCCTTCAGATCCACAGAAGTGGAGCAGAACTGTACTGTGCTGAAGCAGAGCGATGCATTCAATGTCTGTCGGACGTCTTTCTCGTGTCATTCACATTAATGAATTAACTCCCTTTGTCGATCCTCTTTGTGATTAACTACTTTTATAAACTAACTAACTACAAAGCTGCTGTGCATCATCATCAATATTCTCTCAGTAATAAATCTGCTTGTATTAAAGTAAAGATGTGTGAGAGAGTCCCGTCCCAGAGACAGAGTGAGCGTTGCAAAGCATGCTGGGTAGGAAATAGATGTGCAATGTTTGTGACTGTTTACGATGTTTCTGATTGTGAACATGTTTTTCATATTATTTTCTTGTTCTGGTTTGGAATTTATGTTCAAGTCTCTGTTATTGGCTGTAAACTGACGCCACAAGTCAGACTGTTGCCGATAGATGTGGCCGGTGGGAGCACCGGGCAGTGCCTAGCTATCATTAGCTCTACATAGCATTTCTTTGTGTAAATCACCATTCTCTACTATGCTTTTAGTGTGGAGAACTATCTTTCTTTTTATTAGCTGACTTGAATTAACTGGATTTAACTTTAGCAGATGCTAATTCCACTAAAGTTTTGAAAGTTAGTGAAAAAGCTAATCCACTACATGGAAAGTTAAAGCGTCTGTGACGTGATTTTGTAACGATGCATAAAATTTCCCAACATAAATATCTTGTATCATTCAGTTATGTTTGTTTTTGCAAACAAAATGATAAATCAATTTAATTTTGATTTAAAAGTGAGTTTAAACTTTGCGCCGTGTTTATTCACGGGAAATCCGATTACACGCGAATGCAACATCTGTGACGTAGTATCGGGCAGAGGGCTCTGGTATGCTTTTACATATTAATGGCGGACAATTTAAAACCCGACGAATTTAGCAATCTAAGTGAAGATTTGAGCTATTTGTCTTCAGTTTGGGAAGCAGAAAGTTAGATGAACAAGAAACAGCAGGTTCTAATTTAGGTCTGCACCCGTATTTATTTGAGTCTTACCTTTTCAGGAAGCGAGGGAGCTCCGAGGGGGGGCAGCTTTATTTATTCCATTCTTGACAAAGTATTTCTTCTTTTGGGAAAGTGAAAAGGCTCACTTGTTCACTGATGATATTAGAACACCCAAATGCAACACAACGTAACGGCATTTTTCAAGTAAAAAAAAAAGGTGATCTGCAGACAGACGCAGACTGACAAGCCTAATACTACGTCACAGATGTTGCATTCGCGTGTAATCGGATTTCCCGTGAATAAACACGGCGCGAAGTTTAAACTCACTTTTAAATCAAAGTTAAATTGATTTATCATTTTGTTTGCAAAAACGAACATAGCTGAATGATACAAGATATTTATGTTGGGCAATTTTATGCATTGTTACAAAATCATGTCACAGACGCTTGAACTCTGCTATTAGCTAAACTGTGCCCACCACTGCTGATTAGGCAGCATGATTACTGCACAGGTGTGCCTTAGGTTGCCCACAACAAAAGGCCACTCTGAAATGTGCAGTTTCATCACACCGCACAATGCTACAAATGTTGCAAGTTTTGAGGGAGCGTGCAAATGGGAGGCTGACAGCAGGAGAAATTGGCAGTACATCCAACCGACATCACAACCACAAACGACGTATCGTATTGCGTACTTTAAATTCAGGAGGAAATCGGCAGTACCGTAGTTCAGTCGAGAGCCTCTTTCTCATGCAAGTCGCTAGTTTCTGCAAGCTTTTATGACGGGCCAGTGATGCGGCTGTACAGTTTGTGGACGCTGGACGTTGTCAGCTGTTGTTTCTTCTGTGCAGAGCAGGAGAGCGAGAGTATGAGGGAGTACACAAAGAGCCTTTTGTCACGCTGTGTCACTACAAAGCTAAAAATTTGTCTCAACAGTCTGTCAGTGTGCGCTTCACTGCACACTGTCAGTTCAAATGCACAGCATACACCTCCTCATCCTCCCTCTCTGAGCCAAATGTCACAACATTGTGTCCCGTTGCCCTTCGTCTCCTGTCGTTTAGATCGTAATGAGAATCTAATGGCTGCCCTCTGCCATCCGAGCGCACGCAAATATTCATCTGTGTGCTTTAAGCACCCGTTAAGACCCCGTTCAGTCTAACTAACGCTCGGCTGAGCTGTGATGCAAGTCCCCTGCTTTAGGGCAGCCGGCTGCAGCAAACAGAGAGGAGGAGTGTTAGAGAGAGAGAAACAATGGAAGAAACCAGGTATACCCACTCAAATCCTTGCTGGTACTGCCAAAGCCACTTGTTTCAACCTTCCTCCTCTAAGGGCAGCCAAGTGTGTTTACAAGCCAAACGAGTGCATCTTAGCATGCCTTCTGCCTCCTCACATCAGTGTCAGAGCCTCCCGGAGTGCTTGTGACTTCAGCAAGAGTCGGGAGGAGGAGACTGAGCTCGACAAGACATGAAAGCTAGAGAGTTGAAAAACAGTTTTTTCACCTATAAGGACAAAATGTTTATTGCCTAAAGTTTTTTCCAACAATTAAAGTTACACATTTAGAGCAGTTTATTGCCTAAAGTTTTTTCCAACAATTAAAGTTACACATTTAGAGCAGTGGTAGGGCTGCGCAACATCAGGAAAATATGTGATAAAGATGATTATTATTAGGAATGCCAAGACATTAGCATTGAAGCAGCCTTATTATTGTTAAAAAAAAGGTCTTGAGTCAATCTGATATGACAAATATATTCCTGAGGCATCATTGTTCTCTTCTTTGAGCTGTTTTCTCTTCAGGGGTCTCCACAGCGAGTCGTCGTCCTCCACTTCACTCCAACTACCTCCATGTCCTCTCAAACCATCCATATATCTCCTCTTTGTCTTTTTCCTAGCAACTGCATTTCTAACATCCTTCTACCAATATACCCACTGTCCCTCCTCTGGACATGTCCAAACCATCTCAGTCTGGCCTCTCTAACTTTATCTCCCAGTTGTTCAACATGTGCTGTAGTACCTGTGATGATCTCATTCCTGATCTTATCCATCCTTGTCACTCCTAAGGAGAACCTCAACATCTTCATTTCTGCTACTTCCAGTTATTTCTCCTGTCTTTTTGTCCATGTCTCTGTCTCCAGACCATACAACATAGCTGGACTCACCACTAGGCCTGTCGTGATAAGCAATTAATTAATTAATCGCATGATAAATGAAAATTATCAACCTCATTTTAATTTATCGGCTTTATCGTTTTTTCGTGTGTCTCTCTTTCTACTGAAGACACTGGATGACAAAAGGCTCAACTCGGGTGCTCTTCACTGACGACCCCCTCTTTCTCGTTAAAATCTGTTTTAACCATCCAAAATCACGTTTTTGGATTTTTTGTTTTGTTTTCATTTATCCTTTTATTTATCCAGGTAGTCTCATTGAGCCACGAGAACTCATTTGCAAGAGAGACCTGTTTAAGGAGCAAATAGTGGGGGTTAAGAGCCTTGCTCATGGGTCCAGGGTGGGGTGAATGAGGGTGGAGGCAGGTGTGGGTGTTTCACCTTTTTCCACCCACATTTTTTGATGTTGTCTGTACCGGGTCTTGAACCGGCGATCTTCCGATCACAGGCCCACCGTCTCTAACCTCTACGCCACCACTCCCTTAAAAAAGCAGTTAAGCTGAAGAGTTAAGCTACAAGCTAAGCTAACAAGCCGACCTCGGGGGCAAAAACCTCCGTCTTGTCAAAACTCCAAAATTCACAGTTGAAACCCGTGCCTTCGTGTAAAAACGTTTGTTTTTCTGCAAAAAGAAGCTGAGAACGTGTTTTCTGAATTTTTTTAATTAAAAGCTTTGTGTGACAAATGCTACGCTAAAGAGCTCAAACCGCACTGAGCGTCGGCCATTTTGAGAATTAAAAAAACGGGAACGAGAGATGGCCCATGTCGCGTCAAGGGGCCTCACTCCCACGCTGCTCGCTCCCTCACTATCCATCTTTTGGTTCACACAGTCTTATCCTGCCATTTGGTGGTCAAAAAAAGATACTACACACAAAAATTTACCAACATTTTTTCTTAAATTTGACAATATTTACTATTGTCAATTTTCAAACAATGTTATCGTTTATCGCAATAATTTCTGAGACAATTAATGGCCCAGCAAAATTTGTTATCTTGACAGTCCTACTCACCACTGTCTTGTAAACTTTTCCTTTGACCTTTGTTGCCTCCGTTTTGTCACAAATCACTCCTGAAACTTTTCTCCATCCACTCCATCCTGCCTGGACTCTCTTCTTCACCTCTTTCACCTCACTCCCTGTATTCCTCGGTGGACCCCAACTCCTCGAAGTCCTGCACCTTTGTGACCTCTGCTCCTTGTAGCCTCACTGTTCCACCGGCCTCTTTGCTGAGCTTTAACGCCCGGCACAGCCTTTTTCAGTTTTACTGATGAATTAAAAATATTTTGTGCAGCTCTACTTGCTGCTTTTAACTAATATTCATATTTATTCTAATTTGGTGATCTTCCTTTCGCAGTTCAGGGAAAGATATTTAGTGTCCAGATTGCCGTGAAGTTTGTCATAAACAGTCAAGTTACCAACAAATGAATCATGTGACCTCCTCTGACATGTTCTCTCCCCTGACGGCTCCAAATCCAAACTTATAAAATGATTTTGTTTCTCACCGCAGGAAGAATAAGTTGCTTTAGCCAGTGGTAGACCTATAGACAGATCTGACGGGAGGGGGTCAGACGTTAAGCGGCCGACAGACGCAGCTCTCTGCGGCTGATTTTGTCGAAGCCTCTTTTAATGCCAGCCGTCGGGGGGGCCCAAGCTGTGCTGCTGTTTTGAGAAGAGTGAGTCAGCTCGCAATTGACTGTCTTGTGCTCCCGACTGCCTACCTCGAAGATTTACCACCCACCTTATATATTCACCGCAAACCCTCTCACATAACTACACCGCATGCACATTTTCTCCTTCGTCTATCTTTATTTTCACTCCCCTTTGTTTTGGTCGATCTCTGTCCTCCCTTCGGTTTCCCTCGCTGTTTTTCTTACGATGTTTATAAACGGAAAACAATTTTAGAATGGAGTGAATAAAAACGGACAGGAATTTAGTCGAGTGTTGTAATTAAGGGATCAAGCTTTTTGAAAGAAGTGTTATTTGTTCTTATGGCAAACAAATCTAATAAAATAGCAGCAGCAAAGAATAACATTAGTTCATTCATTCAACCTTTATTTAGACAGGTTAATCCCATTGAGCCTCAGGGACTCATTTACAAGACCTGATTTCTTTAACAAAGAGTGATGACAACAACAACAACAGACAATCATAAATGATCTTAAAACAAGTAGCACCGCCACAGCTTTCAAGCTGGACTCCAGGTCAAACTGTTTATTTTTTACACATTTATACATTTTTAAACCCATAAAAAAATAGTGTTTCTTTTCATATTAATATCGCATAGCCCTATATTAGTTTTTCAGGTATTGATAATTGTCTTGGAGCTTTTTTATGTACATTTTCCAAGAGTTTTAAATTGTTAAAATAAAAATTAATTCCATAAAATACTACATTAGAAGTAAATGTTTTTTTTTTAATATTCACTGCTCATTAATTGCTTCATAAAATCCAAAAAACTATACAGGTAGTCCCCGACTTACGAGCGAGTTCCGTTACAACGAGGCGCTCGTAACACGGAAATCTCGTAATTTGGAACGGCCGCCACGTGTCTCGTAAGTCCGGAATTTCGCTCGTAAGTTGGAACGGTTTTGCTAGCGCGACTACGAACACTCGTTTTTCATCGAAAAACTGCTTATGAGTGCATAAAAATGATCGGAAACGTGTGTCCACATGTTTAGCTAACGAAGTGTGGTGAAAAAACACAGAAAAACTCAGTATTTTTTGCGTTTTTTCAAAAAATTTGCCAGCTCGTAAGTCCGGATCCTCGTAAGTAAGAGCGCTCGTAAGTCGGGGACTACCTGTATTGTACACTTTGTCAAACTCTTACATGTAGATTTTAATAAATTATTTCACAATTATAACATAAAACTTAAAATATGTATTCCGGTACTTAAAGGCATTTAGTTTTAGGATTATTAAAGTGCTTTTTTTTGTGTGTAATGTAACCTTTCAAAAATAGCTAATTGTAGCCATGTATCTATATTTAGTTTATTTATACCATCAAACTGTTTGTGTTCTTTTATATTTTTTGAATATACTTATTTGTTCTCTTCTTCTATTCTAATATTCCAACTGATTTCACAATCTCTTCTTTTTTCAGTAGCTTTGAAATAGAACACTTAGTAATAAAAAAAAAGAAAATTACATCTCTTTCAGGTTTATTTTGAGCTGAAATAAAAATATCACTTCATTTTTTTTTAATGAGTTTTGAGTCCTTTTGGGTGCCTGATTCTGACAGAAACCTTGAAAAATTTTACTGAATTGATCAAAACCCTGTAGACTAAATTTATTTCTGTTTCTTTTAGCAAAATAATTACTAAGGTTTAAAAGTTGTTTTTGCGCACCCCTACCTTTCCGTTTAACTTTGAATCAAACTTACCTTTGTTTAAAACATCTGTATTCCTAATAATTGTTTCCTGTTGCTCAAATGTTGGTGGATTTCATAGAACATGGATTTTTATTTAATTGTGATAAATAAATTGACAAATGACTGAACAGATGAAACAGAACAACAAACACTGAAACTTTAATCGATGCCAGACTGAATGCTCAGACTCAGTTTTCAGCCTTTCTTAAAAACTTTTTTTAGGTTTTATTGCCCACCCGTTTATCAATTATCCATCTATCCTCTTCCTTCATTCATCTATTCATTTATCCATCCATCCTTTCATCCATGCACCCATCTATCCATTTATCAAATATCCATTCATCATATTCCTTCATCCATCCATCTGTCTTTTCATCCATCCATTCATTTATCCATCCATCCATCCCTTCATCTGTGAGTGTGCGTACATTAATTTATCCATCCATCCATCCATTTATTCCTTCATCAATTTATCCATTCATTTATCCATCCATTCAGCCATCCCTTCATCTGTGCGTACATTAATTTATCCATCCATCCATTTATTCCTTCATTCATCCAGCCATCCCTTCATTGGTGCGTACATTCATTTATCCATCCATCCATCCATCCATCCATTTATTCCTTAATCTATTTATCTATTCATTTATCCATTCATACATCCACCCCTTCATTCGTGCATCCATTCATTTATCCATCCGTCCCTTCATCCATGCATCCATCCTTCCAGTTATCAATGATCCATTCAGCTTATTCCTTCATCCATCATCTATCATCCATCCATTCCTTCCTCCATCCATCTATCCATCCATTTAGCAATTATCCATCCATTCCTTCATCTGTGCATCAATTTATCCATCCATCCATCTATTACTTCTTCTGTCCATCCCTTCATCTATGCATTCATCCATGTATATCCATCCATCCCTTCCTCCATGTATTTATTCATTTATCCATCCATCTTTCCATTCATCCCTTCATCTATGCATCCATCCACCCCTTCATCCATACAACCATTCATTTATCCATCCATCTGTCCTTTCATCCCTTCACCTATACATCCATCCATCCATCTTCTTCTATTCACTCATGGAGGCAACAGGTCATTGAGGAGCACTTCTTCATTTGGTTGGGTTGGAGCATATCATTTACCTTTACCAGCTTCTTTTTCCTCATGACGGACCAAAGCCGTCCCCTCAGTACTTCAGACAAGGTCCAGATCAGTCATTCTTTCTCAATCACCCATGAAAACACTTCTTGAGACAGACTTCTGTTTTCTGTTCGTATCTTAGGCACAAGTACTTCAATTTAGCTTCATCCAATCTACCTTTTTGTTTAAACTACTTGGAGTTATACTGTGTAATCATCAGTGGAGCATTTTCATCTGATTGGATGGTGTTTTCATGAAGCCCCCAATTAGATATTTTCATCTTATACAACATACCGGTACTGACACAGTTCTTCTATTTTGGTTAGCTGATTGTTGTAATTTCAGGAAACTCCATGCCATCAAAAACGGTAAACGGTAATGCTAGTTAGCAGCTATGGGTTACAGTGCATTTTCTGAAAGTGGGCATTAGGTATCAGCACATCTAAATTTAAAATGTGCTGTAAGCTTACTCTGGAAATTATGTAAGACTTTTTTTTTAAAACTTATGTAAGATTCTGTTGCTGTGGTTGTGCATGTTCATCTCCACCTTTCCTGTTGCAAGTAACACTTTGGCTTTAAACTCTGTGATAAGAAAAAAAACTGCCTGTGGAGGTCCACTTCATCAAACAAAAGATTTTTGTCCGACCTGTTGATCCATCACCACACTCTCTAGAACTCCTCACATCAAGCAGAACAGATCATTTAAACATGTTCTCGTCATACCTTTGTTTCTTTTTGCTCCTTCACCGGTCCCCCTCTGCTTCTCATCCTCTTCCTCCTTCTCAAGGCTGTTCAGCCACTGTGAGTCATCCTCACCTGGTGAAAAATTAACAACGCCTGGGACTCTCAGTCCGTCTGGCCACGGAGGGCTTGCCGGGGATGGAGGAGGAGGAGGTAGAGTGATACCATCCTTAGCGTCGCCTGAGGGACAGTGTTATGGGCAGGATTATGAGCAACTGTCGCCCATCCATCCCTCACAAATGCATTTGCTTTCAGCATCCTTGAAACAACTCCCTCAGCCCCCGTTCACAACATGGCTGCCATATTTTCCTGGAATGCTTGACCGAGGGGCGGAGGCTGCACGGCTGAGAGCGCATCAAGCAGGGTAATCGTTTTGGGAAAACAGTGCCCGATAGTGTAAGTTTAGGTTTACTCGTTCCTCAAGGACGGGGGAATTTTTGCAGCTACATTTGGCTTTCAGTCACCCCAAGATAATTGGATTAGCACCAGTTAAAATAGAATATCTCTGTACTTAGCTCTTTACTTCAGTGGCCGATGCAGTTGGCAGCATTGGGCAGTTTTCACTGGTGTTGCATCAGGTCGTCATTGTTTCTGGAGGAATATTACATCAGTTGTTTTTTCTGTCTCGTTCTCTCTGGCTGGACATGTTTGCCGTTATTGAATAAGGACGAAATGCCTTTTATTACTCTGAGCTGCAGCTGGCTCACAGCGTGCTGCTGGCCATGCTTCTGTACGAACAGATTTTTACTCAGATAAGTTGGATTATTATTATCAGTACGATATTTCCATTTATTTTCATTCTTTTTCATATTTAACATTTCTAACAAACAGGCATTTAGTTTAGGGATGCACAATATTATCGACATTGTAGCGGTATCGGCCGATATTAGCGATAAAGTCAAATATCGGACATCGGCCATTCCATCAAAATAACTTGCCGGTATGAAAGGCTTCTGTTATACCGGTAAGTAAATTTTTAATTTAAGAAACTAAGTACTGTATTTTCTGGTGTATAGGTCGCACCGGTGTATATGTCGCACCCACGTTTAGCTCTGCTGCAAATGTCTGCCACAGGAGCACACAGCAAGGCTTTTAAGAAGATTAACACTTAAAAAAAATTATTTTTTTGATAAAAATTATAGCAAATATGTGTCTGAGCTGAACTTTTCCTTAATAATTGAACGTAATTGTGAAATGAGCTGGATTTAAAAATGTGTTTCGCCGAAAGTGATAAGCCATATATAGGTCGCACCGGTGTATAGGTTGCAGGCCTTGAAAAAACCATAAAAAGGTGCGACCTATACATCGGAAAATACGGTATATCTATTAATGCACTACTACTTATGCCCTTTTCACTTGTAGCTTGTGAACAGGTTGTGTTGTCAATCATTGTGTTAGAGAGTAAATGTCATGAATACATTTGACATGAAACGTAATCCAAGTTGAAGTGTTACATCATTTTCAGCCCCTTTTTGACATCTGCATTTGGTGGCAGGCCAAATTGGCAAAGACCACACAGAATAATCTAGTATTGTAATTCCACAGCAGAGAAAGCTATGTAATCTCTGTAAGTAGGTCTAGGGAAAAAATATTGGTATTGGTATCGGTTATTGGCCAAATAAGTTTTATCATATTGGATAGCGACCAAAAATCCAATATTGTGCATCCATGATCTAATTAGTGGAATTGATGTTCACCATCACAAAGCAAAAATGGGGAATTGGAAATACGCTCCATCTGTCCGTCTGTGAATGTTTTGATCACAATAACTTAAAAAAACAGTGTATAATGACTTATATTTTGGTGTGGCTGCATCTAGGCGTTAGAATGGTTCTTTTCGAAAATGGGGGTGTCAAGTCAAAGTCCAAGATGGCTACCGCCATATGTGTGTATGTGTTAACTGTCCACCCCTATCATTTGAGGAAACTATGCTTTCTAGTTTTATGTTGCTTAAAAGTATAATTTCCTCACATGATTGGGGTGGCTGAAGTTTGATGTATGGTGGCCGCCCCCTGCCTCCCCCATTGCACCTGATCTTAGATAAAATTGCTTCTTCCACTCTCCAGGATCTGTCACTGCTCCGCCTCGAGCAAGCAAAAAAAAACTACACAGATTAACGTCTACCCTTTTGAATGTTTGCACCAAAAACATTATGGTTTACGTATATCCACTGTTCAATTCCAGTCCAGGCAAACATTCATCTAGAAAACTACAAACATCTGCAGTTCTTACTCTACAGATATCTCATTTTCATCAAAATATAAAAAATTATGCTTTTTTTTTTTGGTCTCAGTTTAAGTTTATAAGCCAGGAGTTTGCAACTTTTACATTTTTACCCCCATAAAAAGAGCCACAAATCAACGTGACCCTTCAAATGAAAATACAATAAAAAAAAATTGCATAAACTGCTCATTTGATTATGATCTTACTCAAAATTAAATTCATTGCAGTAGGCACAGGTCAAATGCACCGTTTACACCCTCTATGCTCCTTGAGACATTTTAAATTGGTAATAATAATAATAATAATAATAATGAATTCAATTTATAACGCGCTTTTCATTAGTGAAAATCTCAAAGCGCTACACACATTGAATGCTACACACATTCATACACCGGTAGCGGCAGACTACCATGCAAGGTGCTTTCCAGTCCTACCGGGAGCAACTCGGGGTTAAGTGTCTTGCCCAAGGACACAACGACACATGGTGTGGGGAACCGGGATTCGAACCGCCAACCTTCCGATCGGGGGACGACTGCCATTACCACTACGCCACGGCCGCCCGCACATCAGCATTGTATACAAATGTATGACGTCCCACAAAAAAATAAAAGCATACCTGAACAATCTCACCATCTTATCATACCAGTAACATAAAATAACAGCAAAGTACATATTTTCTACCTCTCTGACTCTGTGCAATCATTGCCGGTAGGCTGCAAGGTGTGAAATGAAGTACCGCACCTGCAATCATTCGAGCTGCAGCTTTTATCTTGCTGCAAGAGTCCGATCTCACTTTACATAAGTGAAGGAAACCAAAGAAAGGCCGAGCTGAAGGTTGGATGTGACGCTTTGAGATTGTTTGCTTCAGTAACTCCAGACCTGACGTCTGACTCGGCGCTCATGCTGATTGCTTCAAATTAAAAAACGTGTCCAACAACCCACACAATCCACGCACCCGGTGAGGCTGTGGAGTTTGAGGAGTCTACCATCCCCGGGTCGGATTACTACCAGAACTGGATTCAGTTACTTTTATGTGGATTGATTGATCTCGCCCAGCGCAATGGAACCAATTAGATTCTCCCTAAAGTGCGAAATCTCGACCTTCCCTTTCAGACCTACCGGTATAGACAAATGTGCAAATTCAAAGGAGTTTGATTAGTAATCGACCCTGGTCTGGTGTCTCCCCATGCTCCTGACATTATTATTTGTTGATGCTATTGCTGCTTTTTCTTTTCTTTTTTACTTCTCTGAGCTGCACCTTGCCCTTTTGCATTTCTGTTGTGAGTGGCTTCTCTCATTACTCTTTTGTCCTTTTTTTTTTCTGTCTCCTGCTTGGTGTTTGCTTCAGCTTCTGCAAATAACAGCCATGCCTGGCAATCCCAGTCACGTAAGTTACCTTAACTTTCGTTTGTTGCGTCAGGCAGCCTGTTCAGTCGCCTCGCTAACTTCTAATCGTTTTACACCACAGAGTTGTTGTTGTGGCAAAACGGTTTCAGGCAGAATTGCTAAATACTGATACTGAAATAAAAAAAACGTTCAATACAGAAACAACTGGCCTTTATTTGCAACAGAAGACGTGTCGCTCTTTATCCGAGGCGCTTTCTCAATTGAAGAATTGAGAAAGCTCCTCGGATGAAGAGCGAAATGTCTTCTGTTACAAATAAAGTCCAGTTTTTTCTGTATTGAACGTTTTTTGATTTTATCATGTCCTGGATGACTGAGAATCTTCACCAGCATACTGATACTGAAATCAGTGACACGTCCTTTAAAAAAAGTTTTTGCTCATCCAGCTCAAATCAGTTTGAACAGAAACCCAGGAGAGGAGATCCACAAGCGTCAGACTGAATTTTACACAACTAGGAGTTTTCACTAGACTCATTTGAACCATTAGTCTTTAATGTTTGGCGAAGACGCCCAACCTCTGGATGATTTTGGTTTATTGTCTCCCCCTAGTGAGTAAAAGCAATAGTTTTCCATGAGGAAACCAATAAAGATCATCTGTTAATCGTTTTGCTAAATACTTGCGCCTTGTAATTAAATTGATATTGTTTTATATGAGATTGTTGCGATAGGGTTGCTTCATCTCATAATCCTGCTGCACACTAATAAGCTTTTCAATTCATCATTCATTTAATTTCAAACACTGTTATCCAGTGT
>JBBPBX010014466.1:30808-45940 GCA_038048925.1 Garcialebias charrua
TATATATATATATACAGTATACATCTTGTTTTTTATGATTGCAGATAATGGTCTTTTATGAATCCTTAAAAAAATCATACCTGATTAAATTATATTCAACCTACTTGTTTGGTGATATCAAGCAAAAGGTACCCAACTGTCCAATTTTACTTATTATCTGGTTTAAATATGAATTGTATGTAGTGCGTGGCTCCTCATTCATCCAACATGTTAATACTTTCTAGATTAAATTAAAGACAGCAGTTCTTGAAACGTTGCTGTCTAAGATGATCCGTTGTAAATCCCAAGATGTCACGCTCAGCGTATGCGGTGTGAATGACTTCGCTAGCACCACGCCAAATTTTAGTTCATAATCTGTAAAATCAGCTGAGTTATAGGTATTTCTGATGCAGCCATCTTGAATCTGGTTAAGCTTTATCAGTTGTAGATGTAAATGCAATGACTAGTTTTTGTAAGCTTTTGGAAACAGACGGGTGATGATACCTCACCACGTTTCAGATCGATTGCTGTGTGTATGAATAGAGAGCATCACTGAACTTTCTTCTGTTTGAACATAAACATGGCCTGTAACGGTAACACCTTCTTTTCTTTGACACCCCTCCCGCAGTGCGTTTTGCACCCTATCGGCCTCACGACATCGCTCTCAAACCTCTGCTGTTCGAGGTGCCCAGCATCACCATGGACTCCGTCTTCACGGGCCGCGAGTGGCTCTTTCAGGAGATTGACGCTCACCTCAACCACCCCAATGCTGGCGCCACGCGCGGAGTTGTGATTGTGGGAAACATCGGCTTTGGCAAGACGGCCATCATCTCTCGACTGGTGGCGCTGAGCTGCCATGGCACCCGCATGAGGCAGATTGCATCAGATAGCCCCCAGGCCTCACCTAAACGTAGGCATCCTTTCACTTCAGATTATATATTTTTTTTTTCAATATTTACATTTTCTAAGCGACGGGGAGATTCTAAACAAATTAAACATTTCTGAACTTTTTTCCAGCATCATCACAGCCTTAGTTTCTAGATTAGCTTCGTGAAATGTTTCACGATTGTGATGTTTGCTGTCTTGTGAGCAGACGGAGAGGGACTCCCTCTCACTCAGCCTCAACCGACACATGGTACCCTGGGAGGAGGCAGCTGTCCTGGAACCCCTGAGATGAGACGGCGTCAGGAAGAATCCATGAGGAGGCTGGCATCACAGGTACGTCGTAAACGTTGTGACAACCTCACCACTGGAGTGAGATCTGCTTTGTTTCCAGGTAGACAAGACGTCCTGAGGGACACCTGACTCTGCTTTGTCTCTCTTGGGCAGATGGGGTTTCACCCTGGTCACCTCTGGTTTTAAGTTTTGAAAGCCTGGGCACATATTACATACATTTTTCAGAAATCCATACACGCTTGCGTTATTATTATTTATTTATTATTTTTAAGATACATAATTGTGTAACTTGTACTGTTGTTGCAATTTTGATGGGAGCTTGTCTGGGATTTGAACCGAGGACTTCTCACACACACATTAGATAGATAGATAGATAGATAGATAGATAGATAGATAGATAGATAGATAGATAGATAGATAGATAGATAGATAGATAGATAGATAGATAGATAGATAGATAGATAGATAGATAGATAGATAGATAGATAGATAGATAGATAGATAGATAGATAGATAGATAGATAGATAGATAGATAGATAGATAGATAGATAGATAGATAGATAGATAGATAGATAGATAGATAGATAGATAGATAGATAGATAGATAGATAGATAGATAGATAGATATAGATAGATAGATAGATAGATAGATAGATAGATAGATAGATAGATAGATAGATAGATAGATAGATAGATAGATAGATAGATAGATAAGATAGATAGATAGATAGATAGATAGATAGATAGATAGATAGATAGATAGATAGATAGATAGATAGATAGATAGATAGATAGATAGATAGATAGATAGATAGATAGATAGATAGATAGATAGATAGATAGATAGATAGATAGATAGATAGATAGATAGATAGATAGATAGATAGATAGATAGATAGATAGATAGATAGATAGATAGATAGATAGATAGATAGATAGATAGATAGATAGATAGATAGATAGATGATAGATAGATGATAGATAGATAGATAGATAGATAGATAGATAGATAGATAGATAGATAGATAGATAGATAGATAGATAGATAGATAGATAGATAGATAGATAGATAGATAGATAGATAGATAGATAGATAGATAGATAGATAGATAGATAGATAGATAGATAGATAGATAGATAGATAGATAGATAGATAGATAGATAGATAGATAGATAGATAGATAGATATATATGCACTATATATATAGTGTGTGCATTTATATATATATATATACAGTATATGTATATATATACTGTACTTTGTACTGTATGTACTCTTCATTTTGGGCATTTACTGATACTGAGTATTGATATCAAGAAGTGAAACATCCCAGAAAGACTTTGGAATCACTTTTTAAAATTTTATTTTTATGAAAACAACCAATGGTCGTAACATCACCTGCAGTGGTGTCAACTAGTTTTTTTCACAAGTACAACTACAAGTATTTGAGGCTGGTATCAGGCTCAGTACTGATACAGCAGTATTTTTTTTTTCCTTTTTTCGGCAGCTCCCTTCTTCAGGGGTCACCACAGTGAACTAACTCGCACGAAGACTTGGCGATTATATTTAAACCAGATGTTCTTCCTGACACAACCACAGACACTGAGCTACCACAGCTCTCTGTGTGGAGCAGAGAGCTGTCATCTAGGGTGCCTGGGAGTGCAGACAGTGAGGGTTAAGAGCCTTGCTCAAGGGCCCACAGTGGGGCAGATGAGGGTGAAGGCAGGTGTGTGTGCTTCACCTTTCCAACACATGTTTTTGATGTCAGTGCAAGAAGTTGAACCGGCAACCTTCCGATCACAGGCCCACATTCTCTAACCTCTGTTCCACCGCTCCAGTAAAGGTAAAGTAAGAAGTGTTTAATGTAAAATATGACGTGTTGCCAGTCTGAGCTCGTCTCTCTGGTCTTTCAACAACTACCAGGAAGTAATTATGGGACGTAGACCTGACGACCTGTTGGTCCAAGTCAAAATGTCTGCTAAAGCCAACCCACACAGATGGATTGAACTGGAGTATTTCTACACATACTGGTCTAACATCTGATGTGATGGTAGCTTAAAATCATTCACAGGATCTGCTCTGAGTGAATACAGTGTTATTTTAAAGGTTGGAATAAAAACAAAATCGACTCCGAAACACATGAACATAAAATAAATAAACTTAAACACAAACTCATCTGGGTGACTGCTCTTTTGTTAATTCATCAGCTGACTGTGGTAGAAAACAACCACTCTGAACTTTTCATAAAATGTTTCATACACACAAAAAAAAAAAAATCAAAAAGGCATTCAATACAAGATCAACTGGACTTTATTTGTAACAGAAAACGTTTCGACTCCCATCCGGGAGGCTTTCTCAATTCCATGAACAACTGTGAGAAGTTTGGAGTTATAACAGAACCAGAGCCTTTTTGATTTTATCATGTCCTGGACGACTGAGAATCTTCACCAGCAAAAAAAAAAATCATAAATATTTATTAAAAATCCCGTTTCTGTTTCCCAATACAGACATAAATTAGTCTCTATTTTAAGTTTTATTGTCAAATTTACTACTTTTTCCTGGTGTTTTTCTTCTTCAAACATTAAATGTCATTACTTGTTGTCTGTAAGTGGAAATCAACAAACATGTTGATGATCACATGCAGCTGTAATAAGGACTCTGAGGTTCTTTAGGCTCACAGCGCCCCCTGTGGCAGGTTTTATATCCACTGCAGCGCACATGCCTCCCCTGCAGTGTCATCAGCTCCTATTAGTGTGGATCGCTTCAAACACACATAAACCTAACCCCCCACCAACAACATGAGAACATGAAGATGTCTCGTGTGATTTGACCAACAGGAGTGATGTAACGTCTCTGCAGCAGGTGGGACGATGAGAACAGAGGAGCCCCCCACACATCGTGTCTCATTAGTTACAATACAGAGAAGAAGGCGTTTGTCGCCCCACAGGAGCCCACTCCCCCACCACTGCAGTAACACGTTGGACTGAAGCTTTCTGTCAGTTTTCTTCCCTCTGACGGAAAACACAAGAGGAGACGAGGACGAGAGTTTTTTTGGAAACGGTGGACGTATCAGATTCCCTCGACCAACATCCCCTTTTTAGTCCATAACTGCCATGGGGGTTAATTATTAATGAAGACGATTCTCCGGCGTACGGGGTGACTCATACTTTCTGCTGCCTGGCTTTTCAAAAGCCCAAAAGGTTGGATTACTACAGAAACAGACGAAGAAGAAAAAGATTCGTATCCCTAAAAAGGCATGAATGTTTGATAGGTGTCTAAAAACAGCTGGGGCCGTTCGGCCCGCGCAGGGATCGCTGGTGTGCAGCAGGAAAAGCCCCAACGAGGCAGGAGAGAAGGAACATGTTCACAACGTTTGTGGGGATGTGGGAAGTTGGGGCGTAGAGGGTGCTGCAGCACCTACTAATTAATACTAGGGATGGGGCCGATCCGATCCAGAATCGATATCCGATATCAGCATAATTTAAGTATCGGATATCGGATCCAACCTGCCGATATTTCCGATCCAGCTTCAAAGAGCATTTGTTTTCCATCACATTCTGTGACTGCTGTCTTAACATTGTGTGAGTTAAACCCAACGAAGACACTCTTGAGCCTTACAACAAAAAATTCACCAACTTTAACAGCACACAAGAGACAGGTCTATACCACACACATGTCCTTCTCACTCATGGTGCAGCTGGAAAAACTAAAAATAATGCTAAGCATGATGGGAAAGACAACAAAATCCACTCCCTTAGTGGTTAAGGGGAGTGGATTTTGTTGTCTTTCCCATAATGCTTTGCGTTTTTTTTTAGTTTTCCAGCTGCACCTAAAGCTGGAAAACTAAAAAAAAAATGCTAAGCATTATGGGAAAGACAACAAAATCCACTCTCTTAGTGGTTAAAGTTGCTATGTGTAACTTTCTGTAGAGTGCAGAACTTAGAAATATTTTCAACAGGCAAAGCATTCTGATCCCTCCCCCTCAGAGCCATATATGGCTCTGCCCCCCTTGCTCTGCTGAAATTCAAATTCAAACTCTGTTTTTATTGGCTGGTTAATGGCGGGTCACTCTGTGTTTTTAGTGTTTTTATAAATGCTGATAGAGAAGCAAGGGGACTATAGTTTTTTTCAGAGATTACTTTGTCTAACACCAGTCTGTCAGTAGATAGTGACAGAGTGAAGAAATATGTTAAAAATATATTGTTAGAAAAGTTACAGACTGCATTACAAGGTTGCATAGTGCAGCTTTAAGGGGAGTGGGCTGTGTTGTCTTTCCCATCATGCTTAGCAGTTTTTTAGTTTTTCCAGCTGCACCGTGAGTGAGAAGGACATGTGTGTGGTATAGACCTGCCTCTTGTGTGCTGTTAAAGTTTGGGAGTTTCCTGTTGTAAGGCTCAAAAGTGTCTTCATTGGGTTTATCTCACACAATGTTAAAATGAATTGTCTCAGTACAAAAATTTCATTGCACAGATTCACATACATGAACAGTATCAGATCGGAAAAGTATTGGTATCGGTCGATACCCAGTTTTTAAGTATCGGATCGGAAGTGAGAAATGTGTATCGGTGCATCTCTAATTAATACCACAGAAGAGAGTTAAAAACAATTTTTAAAAAATGATTAACAAGCAGTACACCGATGTGCCCCCGTCCCTGAGGGATCTGAGCAGTGAATGTTTGTAGTTCTGGAGATAAGTGTTTTTCTGGACAGAATTAAATCAAACTTTATTTAACCAGGTTGGTCTCACTGAGTCACAAGGACTCATTTACAAGAGAGACCTGTTTTAGACAAACAACAGCTAGAGTACACACAACAATAAAATAGTTTTATTTCTGTCATTCTCTGTTCAATAGAACTGAACAGAAAATGAAAGTAAACCTAAATGTTTTTCGTGCAAGAGGTTCAAGTGTATGTTACACTGTGGAGAAGACAAGAGGTGTTTTTTCATTCATTCATTTTTTGATTGTCCAAGGCCGAGCTGAGTGGCAGATCGTGGTGAGTGGAAGGAACAAGTATATATTTTATTTGATATAGAAATTTTACTTTTAAACAAAATAAAAACTTTAAAGCACAGTTCATTCAAATGATAGGGATAGTTGGTTTACATACGTATATGGTGGTGGCCATCTTGGATTTTAAAGTGGCAACCCAATTTTCTGCAGTGATCTAACACCTAGAGGCAGCACCATACCAAGATGGAAGTCAGTACAATATTTTCTGGACTATAGGTCGCACCTTTCGGGCGGCCGTGGTGTAGTGGTAATGGCAGACGACCCCTGATCGGAAGGTTGGAGGTTCGAATCCCGCATCCGCCCACCATGTGTCGTTGTGTCCCTGGGCAAGACACTTAACCCCGAGTTGCTCCCGGTAGGTCTGGATGGCGCCTTGCAAGGCAGGCTACCACTACCGGTGTATGAATGTCTGAATGAATGGGTGGATGGCTGGTATTGTAAAGCGCTTTGGGGCTCCTCACAGGGGGCTGGAAAGCACTATATAAATAAGCTCCATTTACCATTTATATTAGGCGCTTTGTCCAGTTATTGTCAATAAATTGGAAAAATCCATAAACAGGTCGCACCTTAAGTCGCATCTATTATGCGTCAACGCTACGCGACGCGTCAGCGCGTCATTTGCCCTGCTGAAAATGACGACCACAGAAGCATGGACGGAAGGACTTTTCACAAGATTAACACGATAAAAACAATTGTTTGTCTGCTGAAAATTATAGCAAACATGTGTCTTAGCTTAACCGTTCCTTAATAAATTCACGTAATGGTCAAATCTGCTGGATTTAAATTTTTTCGCTTTGAAAAAGTACAAGGAAAAACAACGAAGCTAACCGCAACACATTTACGTCTATAAAACATCAAATTTTATCTCAAATAACTCCAACAGCTAACAGATTGTAAATGTACATCTAGTTTGAAAAACAATCCTGCTGTGTGGTTTATGAGCTATTTGCTCAAACGTACAAGGAAAAATCAACTAAGCTAACCGTGACACATTTACGTCTATAAAACATCAAATTTTATCTCAAACATCTCATAAAGCTAATCAGTTGTAAATATCCATCTAGTGATTACGTTCTGTAAGTTTGATCAAAATCTGTCCTGTGGTTCTTGACCTATTTTGCTAACAAACACTGAGCTAACAGCAAAGTAGCTAGTTCATACCTCCAGAGCAGGAGGCCGGGCTGCGGCAGAGTGAATCCGACCAGAGGAGGCTATCGTCGGACACATGAGGTGGGAACGGTTGGTGGACCCTAGCGGACAAAGGTGGTACTGCACCCCTAGTGGTCGAAAGTGGTACTGCACCATTTTTGCCAAAATGGAAAAACGGTCATATCTGAGCCAAAAATTGGTCTAAAAATATGGGGGGAAATCCATAAACAAGTCTCACCTCTCTATAAGTCGCAGGGCATGCAAACTAGGCAAAAAGGTGTGACTTATAGTCCAGAAAATATGGTACTTCAGTTATCTTTTAGGTTATTATGCTCATAACATGCATGGACACATGATTGGATGAGCTGATGGATGAATGGATGAACAGAGGGATGAACAGACAAATGAATGGATGAACAAACAGATGAATGGATGAATGGATGGACAGATGAATGGATGAAAGGATATACAAATGATAAACAGATGGATGAATTACTGTAAGGATGAATGGATGAACAGATGATGAATGGATGAACGGATGGACAAATGGATGAACTGATGAATGGTTGTACAAATGGATGAATGGACAGATGAATGGATGAACGTAAGGATGAACAGATGAACGGACAGACGGATGCATGAACAAACGGACAAATAGATGAACGGGTGGACAAATGAATGGATGGACAAATAGATGAACGGATGGACAAATGAATGGATGGACAAATGGATGAACGAATGGCTGAACATGAACGGACAAACTGATGAACCAATGGACAAATAGATGAATGGACAGACAAATGGATGAATGGACAGACAAATGGATGAATGGACAGACAAATGAACGGATGGACGAATGGCTGAACGGACGAATGAATGGATGAACAGACAGACAAATAGATGAATGAACAGACAAATGGATGAACAGATGTACAAATAGATGAACGGATGGATGAACGGATGGAAAAATGGATGAACAGATGGACAATGGCGATTTCCAATTTGTCCTTGGTGACAAGGCAGATTTAATCTGTTTAAATTGCAGTAATTTGATATAATCTTGGTTTGTAAATCTAGTTTTGGCCCATAAGATTATATGTGGCAAATGCAGGTTAGCTGCGGTGGCCATTTTGTAGTGAACTGACTTCAAAATCTACTCAGTGATAGAGATTATAAATTTAAAAATAAAACACCACAGGAAAAAATATATAAATAAATGATGTTCTCTTAAAGTTGTACTTCATTGTCTGTGTTGCCTGTTGCTTGTTTGTTTGTTCAGCACTTTGGCGTGGACTTGCTCCTGTTTAAAGTGCTTTATAAATAAAATGGTATGGTATGGTATGGTAAAGAAAAAGGGGGACAAGATGGAAATAGGTGCTGATTTTAATACCTTGATTTCAACAAGATTATACAAGAAAAATTAACCGATATACAGGAGATTTGTGACCAATAGAAAACTGTATTTATTATACTTTCCATGATACATTCTATTCATTTGTAATGTCATAAACACTCAGATTTAACTTAACAGTACTTTAAAAAATAAGAACCAGAGAGAATTAAAATGTTTAAGAGTTTTGAGGAACAACGTGACAAGATAACCTAAAAACTAATTAAAATCAACAAAATGGTTTGAAGCCATCTGTTTTTTTTATATAATATTGCACACGGTCTTTGCTCAAAATGATTATTTCAAGAACTAATATTTAGAGCTTCGATTTGTTGCCTTTGCCGCGGTCTTAACACCGCCTCCTTTCCCTCTGGACCCAACAACCCCAGAAGCAGATTGAGTTAAATGCACATTTATTTTGGTTGCATAATGTTGATAGGAAAATCTTTTACAAGATACTGTGAGGGGGAAATAGAAGAAAAAAGGACGGCACAGACTCTGTCAGGCCTCAGCTGGCTTAAAAAAAAAATACAGATCACATTTTACATCCTTCCATGTGTAAAGTCAGGCTTCTCTGTAAAATGGAGAAAGGAAAAACAAAAAAACTGAAAGCCAGTCTCTTATTGTGGCCTGAATAAGCTCTAGAACCATCAACTCCTCTCCGCTCTATGCATCGCTCTTTTTAAATAATACCAATATTTTCTCTTTAAATAATCCTGCATAGAAAAATAAATTAACTATACAGTATTGTTTAGACTCTGACCGGGGGGGGGGAGGTGTTGGGCACCAACTGAATCCTGCTAGCAGTTTGATTGATTGACAGTCTCTTGAAGACGCTTCGTCGCACAGTATCAGTGTTCACATGGAGATGTTAGTCTTTCCTTGTAATGTACAAACCAGTCCCACAGATACAAACAATGTAAGACTTACAAAATAAATTCCAGGATACGCTTACATGGCAAGCAGCTTTGTAACTTTTTTTTCAAATCCTTTTTTTTTTTTGACTCCCCATTTTTCTCAAGAAATAACGTCTCGGACAGTTTATGTGCCATTATGTTTCACCCAAAAACATGTTTTTACTGCAAGTAGCAACTTCGAAGAGAAACACAACTCCATTCAGAAGACACTATAATTAACATGGCTCTTTACACAAAGAAAGCAAGTCATTAAATCATCCTCCCCCCCAAAGATAAAAATAAAATTAAGTGGGTTTTGTAGTGCCTCCAATTGAGAATAATGCAAAACAGGAGCTGTTTCTTCCTGTCGGCAAGGAGCGGGTGTACAGTTACCGGACGGTAATCCAGACAAGATGACAGAAAGTCTTCGGTGGAGGAGCAGAATGAAAAAAGACAAAACAAAGTAGCATCCACGGAGTCGCTAATTCTGCTCCGTTCCGTTCCAAAACAATCCGTTCTTAATTTTCCTCCGGATCAAACAAACAACTACTGCCGCTCTCTCTTTTCCTTTCTTTTCTCATGTTAAAACAGGGGCTGATGGCAGCGAGGTATATATTTTCAAGCACTGTTTTCAAGACCCTTCGATTTGGTTGGAACAACGAAACAAGGAGGAAAAGAACAAGAAGAACAATATAAGTATCCATTTCTTTAGCAGCAAAAATACAAGAGTCCAGCTGTTTTTTCAGGGCGCTGCGGTGCGTTTGTGGGTTCGTACAGGTAGTGGCATGGATCTCTGACTCTGAAATACATCCACACAGATTCTAATAATAGCTTTGTAGTAAGAAGCCATTTTGTCTATCTCTGCATTGGTCATTAAGGATTTCCTGAAGGCACTTTTTTTGCTCTGTGTGTGTGTGAAGTGTGTGAGTAAGTAAGAGTGTAGAGCTGAAAACGAAGAGATCTGAGAGACTGAATGGTGTGTTTGTGTAGCCAAGAACATAAAAGAAGAGAGAGACAGGTGTGTTTGACTGTCTGTCTGGTCCTGTCTGACTTCCATGTGTAAGTGTGTAATCAATACAAAACATCAAACATAACAATCCCTACAATTTACTCAAAGCAGTCTGCTCCTCGAGCACCTGCAGATAATCAGGCGTCCCCTGGAGCTTGGCTTTCAATTCGTAATACTCACTTTTCCTCTGCTCCACCACAATTTTACTGTGGTTACCGCCTATAAGTGATGATTTCTTCATCTTTTTATCCATTGTCTTTTCTGGGTAGCGGATTTCATACCCGCCCATCCCTATACTGTTGAAATCCCTTTTGCTGTCCAAGAAATTGTGGATGAACATGCTGGGCTCTCGGTGCGGAAGGAACTCCTCAAGTTCGTCGATAGTGCTAAGTCGCTTGTTGCGCTCCAGGGTGGAAAGAGCGTCTTTATCCTTGTCGACACAAGAACGAAAGATGATCTTTTGTCTCTGAGAGTCGGCGAACTTGAAGCCAGCATCCATGTCTGACGAGCGTCCGATCCCACAGGTGTGGCTCTTGCCAATGTGCTCAATGGTTTGTGGGATGAATGTTTCCCCTCCTAAGTCATCCCCTGGGATAGAGCCTTTTTTGCCAGACTTGTGGCTGTGTCGATGAAGCTGTAGTGACATGGAGGCGTGCTCCTGACATCCCAGCCCCTCCTGCCTGCCCACTGGCTTTTTATTTCGCCTCAGGACAAAGACTAGAAGGCAGAAGGCCACAAACACAGTAAGGATAAGTACAACAAGGATGCTAAGGATCATAATTGAGAGTGGCACAGGCCCTCCTGGAGGTGCCTTGCCGACTCCTGCTGGAGAAAGTGATGTCAAAAAAGGGGTGGCACTAGTGACAACAAATGGCGGCCTTGCAAGTTTAGGGCAGAGGATTTCATTTTTTATTAGGCGTAGCTCGATGTTGGAAAACTGCACAGGGGAGGCACATTTCACATCTTTAGCAGCCACTCCATCACCTAGCTTCTGTAACCAGAGTTTGAGTGCAACCACATCACAGGAGCACTCCCATGGATTTCCCTCTAAGTCTATCTGGCTCAGCGAGCGCAGCTGGTCCAAAACGCCACTCACTGGCAGAGTCATGAAGTGGTTATTTTTCAGATTGAGTCTGGCTAAAGGGACACCTGCAAAGATATAGGCTGGGAGACTCCGAAGAACATTGTTGTTGAGATACAGGAGCTGTAAATTTGGCATGGAATCAAATGTGCCAGCTAAAATTTCTTTTATGGCATTGTATTCCAAATAAAGGTACTGAAGGTTTGTGAGACCCAAAAAAATCTCTGGGTGTAACTGTTCCAACTGGTTTCCATTCAAATACAGTCTCCTCAGATTAGTGAGGTTGGCAAACACACCTTTCTGTAACGTGGCAATTTGATTGCTGCCAAGATGAAGCAAATCTAAGCCATCAAACCCTTGGAAATCGTTTGGGGTAATGTCACGTATGTAATTTCCACTTAGGTGAAGTTTCTTGGCATTTGGGGGTTTGGGAATGAGATCAGCCAGATCCCTTATATTTCTTTCCTGACAGCTTACGCTAATGCCAAAGTCAGAGGGGTGGGCTTTACAGCTGCATGGCTGTGGACACAACATTGGAGGAGTCCTTGTCTGAAAGGAAACAATCTGGCTGTTTCTTCCAAAAGGAGGTAAACCCGCCACAATCCCATTCCCGTAGACCTTAGATGAGTCAGTGCTTTTTGGTGATTTAGTGGCAACTGGAGCCACGGTGGTTGGGGATATTTTTGATGGCACCTGTCTATTGTCAGATGTTGCAGGTGGCATTCGAACATCAAATTCACTTCCTGTTCCCATGGGACAAAGCTCTTGTCTGTTGGTCTCTTTAAGGAGCCTCCCATATAAGTCACTTGGCGTCTCACAAATGGCTTCGCCAATAAAAATGTTATAGGGCATGTTTTCAAGCCATGCTTTCAGAGGTGCTAAATCACAGGTACAATTCCAGGGGTTGTCATCCAGCTGCAGCTCTACAATGCGCCCAATGTGTTCCAGAACCCCTAAATAAGGAATGTTCTGGATCCTGTTCCCTCTTATATCCAAGTGTGTGAGCGAGGCAAAGCGAAAAATGTTGTCAGGGAGTGCCTGTATCAGATTGTCGTTCAGAATGAGCACTTTAAGCCTGTGCAGTTTATTAAATGCTCCCTTTTCTATGTATTTTATTAAGTTGTAGTCAGCCTGAAGGTATTCCAAGTTTTCGATGCCGTGGAAAGTGTCAGCCCGTAACACCTTTAACTCGTTATTGTTCAGGTGAAGTTGTTTCAATGCACTCATCCCAGCGAAAGCGCCACCTTCAATGTTTTGCAATTTATTGTTCCCCAGCTGCAGAGACACGGCGTGGGTGAAGTTGAGGAATGAGTTGGGGTAAAGGATGATTAAAAAGTTGTTCTGGAAGTTCAGGTGGTACAGTGATGAAGCTGGAGGGATGAGCTGCGTGGGCCGGTAGACGGTGATCTTCTCGCAGTTGACGTACAGCACGTTCTCCATGGACATGCAGAAACAGGCACTGCAGGTCTCGGCCATGAAGTCCGAGGCGGTCGGATCGGCCAGTGGGGGTCCATTCGACATGGAGGAGAGGGAGGAGGAGAGGGAGCTCGAGATGGAAGAAAGAAAAGCTGCCAGCAGGTGTAGGAGCAGCATCTCGTCGGTTAGAAATCCATCCCCAGAAAACCATTTAGTAACCTTTGGAGAGAGAAAAGACAAGTGCGTGCACAAATATTCAATCAAAATCAAACATGACAGCAGAACAAGACCAGACACGTTTGTTCGCATACAAAGAAATGATTAAAATGCACATTTAATATTTATTATGACACATTTTTGATGGTTTTTAACTTATTTCTACATATAAAAGGCTAAATTTGCAGCTTTTAAACAAACAAAAAAACACCTATTTTAAAGAGATCACGATCTTCTGCACTTTCCCGTTAGAGTCACTGCTGCCGGATCATTTCTGCAGCCATTTTCTCTTTTCACCGCACAACTTTCATTCAGATTACTTTAGAGTACCTCGATGACTCAAACCCATCAACCGCTGCACATCTGTACATCTGATCAGAAGCCTGATGTGTCGCATTGAAAATGTCAGAGGCGTGACCGAAGGCTCCTTCCTCTTCAGCCCGTTTAACTCCATCAGAGACAAAAAGGCTTTTGAGGTTCAAACCATCGTCTGAAGCCAAAATGAGTCGGTGTGGAGGGGAGGAACTGTTCACTGCTGCTCACATGTTCAGGTGGCATCACAGCCACATCTCACACAAACTAACCCAGAGGAGTGCACTGACCAACCCGACACTCCGGAGGTTTTTGTGATAGAATAAAATCAGACTCACCGAAAAGTAGGGTGGCAACAAATGTAGCTCCTTCCAGAGACGCCGAACAGCGTTGGGGAGATGTGCGCAAACCGTCCTCCCCGCTGGACGCAGACATATTTCAGGGTGCAACAAGGTTCCTCCTGCACCCCCCTCTCCTATGGCTCCATGTAGGATGGCTGAAGCTCAAAACCAGAGGAGCAAAAGAAAGAGGGGTGTGAGGGGGGAGAAACAAAGGAGGGGGACGAGGGGTGTAAGGAAGGTCCGATTTCATCCGATGCGTCTCTTGCTGACCGGCTCCCTTTGCTTGGAAATATCTCTCCTCTGCTCGTTAGGCCCCCAGAGTGGCTGTACCACCTCCATGGGAGAGCCTTTCTCTGCTGTCAGGGGGGGGCAGGAAGGTAGGGTGAGGCAGACTGTTTTTTTTTTTTGGAGATCTTGACACTGCGTCCTGCAGTTTCAAAGCAGGAAGATGAATGCGAGTTGGAGAGAAAAGTCCATACTTCTCTGTTCTTTTTCTTGTTTTTCTTGGATAAAGATGAAGAAAGCGAAGGAGAAGGTGCTTCAGCTGCACCCCCTCCCTCCCCTCTTTATCCAGAGAATGGATCAAATCCTGTGTGGTTTCCAGACAAGTTGAGCTCAGGGTTAAAGCTTCAAAGCACAAAAACACATTCTCCAGTTGTCTCCAGCTCCTGTTGTCCAGCAGAAGCAGCAGAAAGTGGATGGATGTCCTTCAGCAGAGCAGAGCGGGATAATGCAGGTATTCAGCCTTCACTCCTCTCTCTGCTGCAAGTGAGGAGAGAAGTGTGCGCGCGCTGCTCCCATCCTCCTCCTCCTCACACCTCCTCCTCCTGACACAGTCCGGGCAGATCGAGCTGATGGAGGGGGAGCTGGGGGTGGGGTGGGGGGAGAACCTTCTTATCTGTTTGAAAATGTAGAAATGGATTTATTTTCAACCTGCAGAGGAAGAAAGCCGGTCTGCGAGCCCCCCTCCCTCTGCGGGATCAGCCTGCAGCCGCATTCACGCAGCTCCCCATGACAGACAGAGGAGAGAGCAGGGCTGTGCGGGGTGGGGGGCGCAGGGGGGCTCCGAGCCCTGAAACAGATCCATTATGTTGGAGCGCGCGCTTCTAATGGCAGCATTTATTTTAAGACGTCAGTTTTATTCTGTCGTTTT
>JBBPBX010014467.1:0-14663 GCA_038048925.1 Garcialebias charrua
ATACATTATTTTACACAGTTACTAATGGAAATTCAGCCACTTCATATAATAACCAAACTTCTACAAATCAAATCCCTCCTACAAGTCAATCCTCAGTTAATCGCACCTTCTCTTTGTGTGTGGTTGTGAGCATGCATAAGTGTATAAGGCTTCTCTAATAGAACATTCAATAGCGACTGTGAAGTATCAGAGACCCGACCCCCAAGGCCCAAGGCAGACAAAGGGGGGACCAAAGCCCAAGACCCCAAGAAGGACCCTGAGCACGGAGCCACTCACCCACCCCCCAGATCCGACCATAGGGGAGAACCAGAAGAGTCCCACCAGCGACCACACACAATGACCCCTCATGGCCAACAGCGACATACTCATAGGCCCCCGCCGGAACCCGCTGCACCGACATAGCCCTGGGCCTAGGCACCAAGGCCTGGGAACCAAGGACGCACACCCCCCAGGCCCAGGCCCAACAGGACCAGAGGACCCGAGCCTCACCAGGCAACCACCAGGCTGAGCCGACCCACACCCAAGCTCCCAGCCCCCGACACCAAGGGCCCCAAGCACGCCAGCAGGCAAAGGCACACCCCACTAGGGGGCAGCATGGCAGGGGCGCGACACCAAGCTGTCCCAGCTGTTTTAAAGAGGGGGCACCCTAAGTCCCGGCCTGACAAATAGCAATTCATACACAGACACAATCACACAGACCCACCCTCATCCTCACCCTCACTCACTCAAAGACATACAAGAAACAGAAACAGTGAATCCAGAAGGCAAGACGTGAACAGGAACAAGAATGGCTTGATATCAGGGACCATGAGAGGTAGAATAATTCGGCACTGGTGGATGTGGACATGGAACTTATAAAGGCAGGTGAACAGGTGCGTGGAATGAACGCTGATTGCAATGGAGAAGCAAGGGAGGTATGGCATGGAGTGACAGGAGCAGGCTGGAGCTGAGAGATGGGTGATAGGCAAAACAAAACGGGAACAGAAACTATGGCATGAGAAACATGGCAAGTCATGAAGGGGCAGGGAACTGAGCAGATGGGGGGCCAGCGGGGGCAGCTGATCATGACAAACATTTTGTCTTCAGTCTCGAACAATGGGAGGAGTCAGATGATCCATCTTGACTCATGTTGATGATTGTGTCAGAGTTTTGAGCTGCAAACATTCATCAGTAGTTTTTATGATTCTTGTTTCATATTCTGGAGTCAATTCCATCCATCCATCCATCCATCCATCCATCCATCCATCTTCTTCCGCTTATCCGGGGTCGGGTCGCGGGGGTAGCAGCCTAAGTAGGGAGGCCCAGACTTCCCTCTCCCCAGCCACTTGGAGCAGCTCCTCTGGGGGAATCCCAAGGCGTTCCCAGGCCAGCCGAGAAACATAGTCCCTCCAACGTGTCCTGGGTCTTCCTCTGGGTCTCCTCCCGGTGGGACATGCCCGGAACACCTCACCAGGGAGGCGTCCAGGAGGCATCCTAACCAGATGCCCGAGCCACCTCAACTGGCTCCTCTCGATGTGGAGAAGCAGCGGCTCTACTCCGAGTCCCTCCCGGATGACTGAGCTTCTCACCCTATCTCTAAGGGAGAGTCCAGACACCCTGCGGAGAAAACTCATTTCAGCCGCTTGTATCCGAGATCTTGTTCTTTCGGTCATAACCCAAAGCTCATGACCATAGATGAGGGTGGGAACGTAGATCGATCGGTAAATTGAGAGCTTTGCCTTTTGACTCAGCTCTCTCTTCACCACGACAGACCGGTACAGCCATAGATATAATAAACACTAGATAAGACAGCCCCGCTGTTGGCCAATGGAGACCGACATCGTCAGACGGCGGCCATCTTGGGACAGACAGAACGCCCACTCTTAACATGAATGTGAATGGTGCATTCACTATTAAAATAACCATAACTTGCTTAATTTCCATCCGATTTTAAAACGGTTTGGTTTGTTATAAATGTGAGAGATGTTGTTATAATATGGTATACTTAAGATGGACGTTCACATGAAAATAACGTTATGTAGACACTGTATTGCACTAGCAGTATACACAATAAGATTATATTTACATCTATTTCTAAATACATGTTTATTTCCAGCGAAATTAACTGACATATGTTACAATGCTAATAAATATTTAATACTATTTCATCATAAATAGTATTATTATTGGTGATATGAAATTAATTTATGCCAATTTTTTTCCCTACACATTTAAATATTATGTAATATTAAATACATTATTACACCAACCTTGGTCAATATGTGTAGTTTATTCTTTTTAGATACATGAAAAGATTTAATAATTGAGAAATATAAATAAACAAACAAATAAACAAAAATAAACATCTGATAGTGTGACATCTGATAGTGTGACAAGACTCTCACTCCCTCGGTGCAACAGTAACTATTTAAACATTAAAACACTGAAACATATAATAATAGACATAAGCATAAAATAGTAAAACTTTAACACTGTCCTGAGTTTTTGCATAGTGGTATAAGAGTATGAAAATTTACACCAACTCTAAAAACTAAAGCACTAAACATTTAATGAACATAATACTGTTCTGAGTTTTTGCATACTAGTACAAAAAGTAAAAAAGTATAAAAAGTATAACTATAAAATAAACTAAAGGTTCTAGCATTGACATTTGCAAAGTGGCAAAGCAGCATATCAGTTAATGTACACAGTATATGCATGAGGTAGTGGGTTAGGGTTAGGGCAATCTCTCTCTGGGCCTTGGTGTACTTGCTGCCCTGCCTCGACAACAGTTGAACTGGAAGATCTGAAAAACAGTTAAGAGTGATTTAGTGGGTGTCATTTCACCAAAGAACATAAAATACCCTATATACTATGTATTCAATGTAATATTTTTAATTTACCCGAGTAGCATTCAAGCTTGTCTTTTAGCTCTTCATTGATGAGATTTTTCTCCTTCAGTTCCTCTAGAAGAGACAGCATGCTTTTCTTGGCCCTCCTTTCTCTTGCCAAGGCATTCGATTTCTCCCTCTGCAATTTCCTCACTCTAGCTGAGGCTTCATTAAGTTTGGCATATATAGCCTTGGGGCAAGGAGGCAGTGAATACGGGTGGTCAGTGGCCTGCCGCTTGCAGCACTTTCGCCTCTTTGCAGTGGCTTCCAGTTGCTTTGCAAAAATATACAAATATATAAATAATATTAATGTGGAATTTAACAGTTTAAAAAAAAATAATTATTCACTTATCAATTGTGTGAATCAATTAATACTCACAACATCAGACTGAGCTTTATCCTGAGACAGGTCCATTGCCAGGTTGTCTTCTATTCTTCTAGAGGTGTTTGAGCCTCTTGTTTTTACAAGCTAAAATAAACAAAAGTAGAGTGTCTAAAATGTGCTATGTAAAGAACAACACATTGTTTATTGCTAAATTTGCAGAAAGAAATACTAAACTGTGACATTTAACCACATATTTATATATACAGTAGTTTATAGACATATCAATCTTATACATCTTGAAATCTTGTAGGTCGATGATACATACCTTTTGAAGATGCGATGGAAAATTGAAAAGTGTTGGAACAACACTATCTTTTAATCTAACAGTCTGCCCTGTCCGATCGAAGTCCTCAGAACTGAAGTGATCACTGCAGAGCAGTGTCCTGTCCAGGGCAACAAAACCCTCTCTTCTCAGGGCAACTTCCCACTGCCGCCTCCTCTCTCTGGTTTTGGGAAACCTTAAAAACATGAAGAAGATGGTCATTATTTTCCACACTTCCTTTCTTTACCTTTGAATTATAGTAATGACAATTATACACATATATCATACTTTTGGTGTGCTTGCATTTACTTTTGGTACAATAAAACAGCTATTAAAAATTGTGTCCAAAAGAAACACTAAATCATACATCATAATTTATATAAAGATACTTTTACAAGCCGTATACCATACCATACCATTTTATTTATAGAGCACTTAAAACAACAACAAGGTCAACCAAAGTGCTGTAAATATATATTATGTCATTATTATGTAAATATATATTATGTATAATATTATGTCAATAATATTATCTCACATTTTGGTGTGTAGCATGACCAATAATGTGCACTGATCCAAAATATAACTATGATTATTCTAATTAAAGTAATAATACTGTCACAGAGTCTTACTTGTGAAATGTGATCCCAAGGTTTCTTGTTTTGATGTTACGCCTATTGGAGCATCCATAGGCTGCACAAAAGTCAGGCATCTTGTCAAAGAGTATTTCTGTAAAACACAAAGCAGTAATTAGTGTTGAACATACCAAACCGCTTGGAAATCATGTGCAGCTTTAGTTCAGTTAAAAACAAAGAGCTCCTAGTGATCTAAGAATGCTGGGGAAATATTTGGAATACTGTACTAGCTAGCCCTTAATCAAAGGCTCTTGTTAATAGTATGCTAATAAATACAATCATGATCAAGATAGTCATTTACAGTAGTTTGTAATAAAATAGTTATTGGTGTAATAAAAACAGATTCTAGATTCTCGATGAGTGTGACACCCAAAACATGAATAAAACGTTTTAAAAAAGACAAAAGTGCTGTCTGACTACCAAAGAAATCATAGCCACGTTAATAACGTTTTTAAAAAGATAAACCGTTTGTAAATCCGTCAAGATTACAGCGAGTTAAGAGTATTTTTGTTTGTGTAAACCCCTCACCTCCATTCAGTTTCAACAGCTGCAGCTAATGTTGCTGTCTGTCGCAAGATGGCTGCCACGTGACGACGCCGGAGACTCCGCCTCAGCTTATCTAGTGTTTATTATATCTATGGGTACAGCGCCCGCTTCACTGCGGACGCTGCACCTATCCGCCTATCGATCTCATGCTCCAGTTTTCCCTCATTCGTGAACAAGACCCCGAGATACTTAAACTCCTCCACTTGGGGCAGGACCTCCTCCCCGACCCGGAGAGGGCATGCTACCCTTTTCCGGCTCAAGACCATGGCCTCGGATTTGGAGGAACTGATCCTCATCCCGGCCGCATCACACTCGGCTGCAAACCGCTCCAGTGAAAGTTGTAAATCACGAACTGATGAAGCCAGTAGGACCACATCATCTGCAAAAAACAGAGAAGCGATTCTAAGGCCACCAAAATGGATCCTCTCAACACCTTGGCTGCGCCTAGAAATTCTGTCCATAAAAGTTATGAACAGAATCGGTGACAGGAGTCAATTCATGTCTACCAAATCATTTATATTCACCCAGACACAATCTGACAAAGTAAAATGTAGGGAAGTCTCAGAAGAAAAGAAAGAAACAAAATAGAAATAAATTGTAATTTTCTGAGATATCTCAAATTTTATCTTGTCCTCCTGTGTCTTAACAATGTATTAAACAGGATCAGGACTCAAACGGTTTAATAGTAGACATTTCCAAAGTCCTACACCAACCATTTTTCACATTACAAAACAAGCAAAATATGATACAGACATAAAGAAATACCTAGTCAGAGTCAGTCAGAGTAACTTTATTGGCATTGCACAAGTTTGCACAAGTACAGCGTGAATATGTACGCACAGTCATCCTGAAGGGGACTACGTTTGTGAAGCTGCTGCTTTCAGCACAGCCTCTCTCATCCGTATTGGGATGAAGGTTACAGGTGTGAAAACAAAAAAGGGGAGAACCATGAGGGTAATCAGTGGTATTACAAAAAAGATATATCACATTTTTTCTTTCAGGACACCATGTGAGACATCAAAAAACTCTACCAGCAAGCAACAGTTAAGACAAATCACATTTGCATTTGAGATCGAAGCAGTGAGTTGAGTCCATGAGCTCTGTTCAGATTAGCCACAGTTCTGATGATGGGACCAGCCAGCCTTATCTGTGTGAGAGCACACAGAAGTTTCTCCGGGAGGGAAGGGGGTTGCGTAGGTTTCAGTCTTCAGCTGCTCAGACTCAGGAGAAATTTGTAGTCAGCCTGTCCAAGGCTGCTTGGGAAGTCTGATTAGATCAGTGGTGGGCCTCCGACCGCTAGGTAGCGCTGTTGCGCTAATCCGCTTGTAGCGTTGCTAAATAATCTGTTAGCTTTATAGCGGATTGACTAAGTTTTATAATTCATAAGCGGATTTATTCTATTTTTATTTAAAATGCAGTACCGCTTATAACTAATTATCTATCAGTAAAAACGAAATAACGTATTTACGAGCAGCACCGGATGTGGTCCGTCACAAAAAAGCGTCCCCCTCAGTCACTTGGTGTGTGCTCTCTCTATAGCAGTTAGCAGCCAGTGTGTTACTCTGCAGCCTTATTGCTTGTTTTCGAAGAGTCAGACGAAGACTTTTTAACATGGAGGGTGAACTTATGGATGTTTCTCAGGGCCTACGCGACGCGTCTGGATTTAAAAATTGAATTTCGCCACATTAGCACTCTTCAAAATGGCGTCCGCGACAGCCAAAGAAGCCAGGATTTTACAACAAAACACGGTAAAACAATTATTTCTTTGCTGAGAAAAAATATATTTCATAGCTGACGTTATAGCACAAGTTTTTCTGAGCTTGAGAGTTTCACGAAATGGTCAAATCTGCTGGATTTAAAAAAGTAGTTCACCATTAGGACTCTTCAAAATGGCGTCCGCAGGGCAGCAAACTTACATACTCAGGGAATCACAAGGAACTCAGGAGACAGAGGCAACAGGAGACAATGCCAGGACAATGATAAACACAGAGATACAGACTTATTTTTGATTTGATGTTCATTCATTCATTTTAAAAGAACAATACAAAACAGTTTCATCAGATACAAGGATGAATAGACTTTTAGCTGAATGGATGGATGGATAGACAGTTAGCTGGATGGATGATCTTTAACAAGTTCTAAAATCATTAAAATTTAACCTCAGCTTGTGCCTCTGACCCAACAGAACCTCAGCAGCAGCAGAATCCTCTGTGGTTCTCTGACTTCATCAGTCTGCAGGACTTCATCAGTCTCTCTCCTGGTTCTGGAGGAGTTCTGACCCACTCTTCTTTCCATTGTTGCTTCAGTTCTTTGAGGTTTCTGCTCTCTGAAGGTTTCAGGTTCAGGTTCTGGACTCTGACTGGGCCGTTGATTTGATTTGATTTGATGTTTATTCATTCATTTTAAAAGAACAATACAAAACAGTTTCATCAGATAGAAGAATACAAGTAGGATAAAATGAAAGGAGCAGAAAGAAGATGAAATCTTATTATATCTGCCCCTTATTTATTTCACAGTTTGTTCAACCAATGATAACCTTCAAACTACATCACAAAATGAATAAATCTACTAATTTATCTAACTGTAATACTGTACACAAACACACTAAGCTACATCATATATAGTTTTTGAGCAAGTCCTTTTCGACCTTTTTCTTAAATGTATACAACTCAAACAACTTACTGTATAACAGTTCATGCACCGCTAGTTGGCAGTGTAGTGCAAATATTGCATAACTTGCTGCTACCAATTGTTGAATTTAATTAGCGGATTAGAATTAGCTTCCCCTAATTTTCATAAGACATTAGTGCTTTTGAAATTGCGGACCTAAATAAATTAATTAGTGCTTTAGAAATAGCGGAACTAATTTTTGGATTAGCGTTGCCCACCACTGGATTAGATAAAGCATGAATTATCTTCAGGTCAGGCTCACAGTGTGCTTTCCTGTAGCCTTGAGTCCAGATGGGCATCCAAATCCAATACGCTCCAAATTATGGGAAGCTTTCACCGACCCGAGCTACGATTCCTCCTCCCCCAGATGTGACCCTCGTACCTCGACCTAGTACAGTACTGTAAAAAACACTAAAAGGTAACGCAAACTAAGAACTTAGTTGTTGTAATGATTTCCAGCTGTTTCAGTACATTTCCTACAATCTACACATGTTCAAATATTGCTGGGCCTTGCAGTCACACTGTGTGGATGACGTTAAATTACCCCACAAATACAATCGCACAGAAACTCTGTCATCCCTATAGTATTATTTCCTCTTCATTTTGTGACATTTAAATACCTTATTATCCAATTAAATCTGACATTAAGGGCGTTGCAAACATTAGGCCTCATGCAAGAACATGTTCGTATTTTTATCCTAAATTTCTCTTACTTTTGTTTGTATGAAGCGTTCGTACGAACATGCCACGTCAGATTCAACAAACTCTTCTATCCTCAGGAAAAGTGTGTAAATGAGCTGCGTAAATATGATGAATTGCACCTGTTCTATCCACCTGCTCGTGCACGCGGAGAGGTCATTTACATAATTCCCACCCCTAAAAACACCATATAAGGCTACGTTTCCTGCCTCAGAGAGCAGGAAGTGTCCGTTCATAAAATGACAGCGAAAGGTTTGATCTGAAAATGTCTTCAAAAAAACGTCTCGCCGTAGCACGGTGCTCTATGACTGCAACAGGAGGAGGTCAAGGAAAAGTCTTCGTTACCGAGATGGATGGAAAAATAAATGTCATGTCAAAACTCCAACTGTGCGCTCAACTACAGCACGAGTGCGTGTATGCAGCTTATTACACAAGCGCTCCTGTCTTGTCTGAGGGCTGTTTAGAGGTGTCATAAGCCATGGGGCTAATGCATAGCCTCGATCACCTGTGGAAAATAGTGAGTTATAGGTAAATGATCAGAGAATAATTCCAAATCCTCAATTACAAATTAAAAAGTTACCAACAAGCCAGCCATCTCCATGCGCACCTTGCGCAAGACGCGTGCCAACAGCACTGTTTTGCAGCACAAATGAGTCATGCGCTCCTCCTGGCCATCGCGCAACCACATTTAGCAGGTTATATTTCGAATCAGATATAATTTGGACATTTATGGAGTGGTATTGCTTCCGATTGAGGAATGGGAATGCGTCAGGTGAAGGTGCTTTGATCCGTATGTGTGTACAGTCTATTGCTCCGATGGTGTTTGGCAGTCCAGCAATAGCATGAAAATCAGTCTTAATTTGTACTTGTTCTGCGGCGGTGTATGGGAATTTTATGTACCTGGGTGTTAATTTGAGGAGGGCTTTGATGACCAAGGGGAGCGCACGACTCACCGAAGCCTGCGACACACCAGACAAATTAAACTTAAAATTATAATTCTAATTCAAACAGAATAACCTATTGTCAAGAATAATTATGGTGCGTGATTTTTTTAAACCCAAAATATTTTCTAAATAACGAAGTATAAAGTTATTAGTGGAGAAATCCATCTGGATAACAGCAGACTGACTGCTCGTAAAATATACGACAGGTCTGGACCACACTTAAATTTTGTTCGTCCATCCATCCATCCATCCATCCATCTTCTTCCGCTTATCCGGGGTCGGGTCGCGGGGGTAGCAGCCTAAGTAGGGAGGCCCAGACTTCCCTCTCCCCAGCCACTTGGAGCAGCTCCTCCGGGGGAATCCCAAGGCGTTCCCAGGCCAGCCGAGAAACATAGTCCCTCCAGCGCGTCCTGGGTCTTCCTCTGGGTCTCCTCCCGGTGGGACATGCCCGGAACACCTCACCAGGGAGGCGTCCAGGAGGCATCCTAACCAGATGCCCGAGCCACCTCAACTGGCTCCTCTCGATGTGGAGAAGCAGCGGCTCTACTCCGAGTCCCTCCCGGATGACTGAGCTTCTCACCCTATCTCTAAGGGAGAGTCCAGCCACCCTGCGGAGAAAACTCATTTCAGCCGCTTGTATCCGAGATCTTGTTCTTTCGGTCATAACCCAAAGCTCATGACCATAGATGAGGGTGGGAACGTAGATCGATCGGTAAATTGAGAGCTTTGCCTTTTGACTCAGCTCTCTCTTCACCACGACAGACCGGTACAGCGCCCGCTTCACTGCGGACGCTGCACCTATCCGCCTATCGATCTCACGCTCCAGTTTTCCCTCATTCGTGAACAAGATCCCGAGATACTTAAACTCCTCCACTTGGGGCAGGACCTCCTCCCCGACCCGGAGAGGGCATGCTACCCTTTTCCGGCTCAAGACCATGGCCTCGGATTTGGAGGAACTGATCCTCATCCCGGCCGCATCACACTCGGCTGCAAACCGCTCCAGTGAAAGTTGTAAATCACGAACTGATGAAGCCAGTAGGACCACATCATCTGCAAAAAACAGAGAAGCGATTCTAAGGTCACCAAAACGGATCCTCTCAACACCTTGGCTGCGCCTAGAAATTCTGTCCATAAAAGTTATGAACAGAATCGGTGACAAAGGGCAACCTTGGCGGAGTCCAACTCTCACCGGAAACGAGCCTGACTTACTGCCGGCAATGCGGACCAAGCTCTGACACCGGTCGTACAGGGACCTAACAGCCCTTATCAAAGGGCCTGGTACCCCATACTCCCGGAGTACCCCCCACAGAACCCCCCGAGGGACGCGGTCGAATGCCTTCTCCAAGTCCACAAAGCACATGTAAACTGGTTGGGCAAACTCCCACGCACCCTCCAGGACCCTGTTGAGGGTGTAGAGCTGGTCCAGTGTTCCACGACCAGCACGAAAACCACATTGCTCCTCCTGAATCCGAGGTTCGACTATCCGACGGACCCTCCTCTCCAGAACCCCTGAATAGACCTTACCAGGGAGGCTTAAGAGTGTGATCCCCCTATAGTTGGAACACACCCTACGGTCCCCCTTTTTGAATAGGGGAACCACCACCCCAGTCTGCCAATCCAAGGGAACTGCCCCCGATGTCCACGCGATATTGCAGAGTCGCGTAAGCCAACACAACCCTACAACATCCAGAGCCCTAAGGAACTCCGGGCGAATCTCATCCACCCCCGGAGCCTTGCCACCGCGGAGCTTTTTAACCACCTCGGCGACCTCAGCACCAGAGATCGGAGAACCCGACCCAAAGTCCCCAGGCTCCGCTTCCTCAGTGGAAGACGTGCCAGTAGGATTGAGGAGGTCTTCGAAGTATTCCGCCCACCGACTCACAACATCCCGAGTTGAGGTCAGCAGCACGCCACCTCCACCATAAATGGTGTTGGTCTCGTACCTCTTTCCCCCCCTGAGACGCCGGATGGTGGACCAGAATCGCCTCGAAGCCGTACGGAAGTCATTCTCCATGGCCTCTCCGAACTCCTCCCACGCCCGAGTTTTTGCCTCAGCAACCACCCGAGCCGCATGCCGCTTGGACTGCCGGTACCTATCAGCTGCTTCCGGGGTCCCACAAGCCAAAAAGGCCCAATAGGACTCCTTCTTCAGCCTGACAGCATCCCTCACTGCCGGTGTCCACCACCGGGTTCGAGGGTTGCCACCACGACAGGCACCAACAACCTTGCGGCCACAGCTCCGATAAGCTGCCTCGACAATAGAGGCGCGGAACACGGCCCACTCGGACTCCATGTCCCCCGCCTCCCTCGGAACGTGTTCAAAGCTCTCCCGGAGGTGGGAGTTAAAGCTCCGTCTTACGGGAGACTCTGCCAGACGTTCCCAGCAGACCCTCACAATACGTTTGGGTCTGCCAGGTCTGACCGGCATCCTCCCCCACCATCGGAGCCAACTCACCACCAGGTAGTGGTCAGTTGACAGCTCCGCCCCTCTCTTCACCCGAGTGTCCAAGACATGCGGCCGCAGATCAGATGAGACGACAACAAAGTCGATCATCGAACTGCGACCTAGGGTGTCCTGGTGCCAAGAGCACATATGGACACCCTTATGCTTAAACATGGTGTTCGTTATGGACAATCCATGACGAGCACAGAAGTCCAATAACAGAACACCACTCTGGTTCAGATCAGGGGGGCCGTTCCTCCCAACCACACCCCTCCAGGTCTCACTGTCATTGCCCACGTGAGCGTTGAAGTCCCCCAGTAGAACAAGGGAGTCCCCAGGAGGCGCACTCTCCAATACCCCCTCCAAGGACTCCAAAAAGGGTGGGTAGTCTGAGCTGCCGTTTGGTGCATAGGCACAAACAACAGTCAGAGCCCGTCCCCCCACACGTAGGCGAAGGGAGGCTACCCTCTCGTTCACCGGGGTGAACCCCAACGTACAGGCACCAAGATGGGGGGCAACCAGTATGCCCACTCCTGCTCGGCGCCTCTCACCAGGGGCAACTCCAGAGTGGAAGAGTGTCCAACCCCTCTCAAGGAAACTGGTTCCAGAGCCAGAGCCATGCGTTGAGGTGAGTCCGACTATTTCTAGTCGGAACCTCTCAACCTCACACACTAGCTCAGGCTCCTTCCCCACCAGAGAGGTGACATTCCATGTCCCAATGGCCAGCTTCTGTAGCCGAGGATCAGACCGCCAGGGTCCCCGCCCTCGGCCACCACCCATCCCACATTGCACCCGACCCCTTTGTTGAAATTTTGTTCGTATCTGAAAAAAATCTTAGAATACGAAAACATTGTTGAATGCCACAAATGCTCCTAAATCACTCGTACGCACAGTTTAAGAACAAATCTGTGCGTACGAACGGTTCTTGCATGAGGCCCATTGACTTTAAATACGGTATTGTTTATATTTATTTTACTCTGTCTCCAGGCTGGTACAACCGTCTGTATATCAACTTCACGCTGAGGCGCCACATCTTCTTCTTCCTGCTGCAGACGTACTTCCCTGCTACACTCATGGTCATGCTGTCGTGGGTGTCCTTCTGGATCGACCGCAGGGCTGTCCCTGCCAGAGTCTCGTTAGGTAAGAAGATGCAAGACAGTAGCCCCCAGCACCATTTCCTTAAAAAGGCACAGAAAAGACGAATTTACCTTCTGTTTAAACAAAGTGGGAATTGTAGTGACAACTGAATGATGTCATCAAGGTGTAGAAAAGACATCTCCATAGACACACTGACTGAAGAATGTTGGTTGTGAAATGATAGATTGAAAGCCAACAAGGAAGAAGGGAATAAAAACATTGTGAAGTATGAATAAAATGAAAATGTATATTTTTGGTATACTTTAGAAGTTTCAGTTATAAGTATTAAATAATGTATTATATAAATATAAATAGTTTTTATTACTATTTAAAAATATTATTAATTATATATTTGGCAGCACAGTGGCTCAGTTGATAGAGCTGCCGCCTCTCAGCAAGAAGGTTGCGGTTCTGGTATCGGTACTGGTCGCCTTTCTGGGTGGAGTTTGCATGTTCTCTTCGTGCATGTCTGGGTTTCCTCCCACAGACAAAAACTTGCATGCTAGTCTGATTGGTAACTCTAAATTGTTCCTAGGGGCACCAGTGACCCCCGTGACCTGAAAAAGAAGAATCGGGTAAAGATAAAAATTGGATGGATGAATGGATGGATGATGGATGGGTGGATAGATGGATGGGTAAATGTGTGGATGGATGGATGGATAGATGATGGATGGATGGATGAATGATGGATGATGATGGATGATGATGGATGAGTGGATGGATGTATTATGGATGGATGATGGATGGTGGATGGATGGATGGTTGGATGGATGGATGTATATTTGTCAGCACACCTCCTCCAGGACCTGAGGGTCATCACACAGCAACATGTTGTGGTGAGCAGCAGCTGGGTCCACATGGTCATCCAGATGTCTACACTAATCACTTGTTTTTGTGACAATCCCAGAATTTCCTGAAAGTTTCATAAAAACCTGTTCAGAACTTTTTGAGTAATCTTTCTCACTGACAGACAAACAAACTGAGAACAACCTTCTTCTTGGTGGAGCTAATTATGCATGTGCAGTATATATACTGTAAATCTGAGGTTGTGAATATTGTTTATTATATGCCATTTACTTATATGTATTCATGTATAGACATTTATTAGAGGAATAGCATATCAAGATAATATTAATACATTACAGGTAAATATTGTGTTAGAAAAAATGAGGGGTAGGAGTAAAATGTTTACACTTCCTCCTTTCTCCTTTTCAAACAGATAAAATGCAAGAACTTTATTTACTATTTTTTGTTTGTTGTTCTATTATTTTCAGTGTTTCTACTTTTGTTCGAGTCTGTGTGTGTGTGTGTGGGGGGGGGGGTCTGTGTGTTATTTTTGTTGTAAGCTATTTTACCTGTTTAAAATGAAATTGTAAATTATATAAAAATATTTATTTAATTCCTGAAATTCAGGTTTTAAGCACCAAAAAGAGTTCTGCACGTCTTAAAGCCTTCACTGAATCAGAGACTAATGATGGATGTTCCCTTTCAGTTCGGTCTCTCGGTGCAACATACTGGCTATGGGAATTGCGCCCCCGCGCGATTACCTGAAGGAATACAATCACGCCTTTTACGGCAGGGGGCGTCACCCCGCGTCAGAGGTACCGCCTTTCAGGTACTTAAGCGACTGATGCCCCTCCATCTTTCTCTTTTTTGCCCTTCACCTCGCTGAAACACCGGAACATCACGGGACCTCTCTGTTGTCGCGTCGCTTGATTGAGGTGAGCTTGCTCCCTACACTGAGCGTACAGAGAAAAATTTCCTGCGTACTGCTGGGCTGGCGAAAGCTAGTCCAGCATTTTTCTACTTACCCGAAGTTTTCTTCTCTTCCGCAGCTTTGCTCGACGACGCTAACTGCGTCTATCATGGTGGCGTTTGTACGACCCCGAAATGGCAGACCGAGAAAGAATACACAACAACCAGGAATACAAAATAAGTGTTCTTTATTTACAGGTGAAGGTGGAAGCCTGGAGCTGCAAGAGAACGGAGTAGAGGTGAGTATCCAATCTTGGAGGGTTGATGTTTGAATCTCGAAGTAATCAGAATTGTCTTACTTGTTGTCTTAGATGGAT
>JBBPBX010014467.1:16819-50845 GCA_038048925.1 Garcialebias charrua
ATCTTGACCACGGGGAAGGGACCAATGAACCGTGGAGCCAGCTTGCGTGGAGTGTCCCTGAGCGCGATGTCCTTGGTAGACAACCACACCTTCTGTCCGACGTGATAGGTGGGCGCCTCCCTCCGATGCCTGTCAGCAAAACGTCTGTTCTGTTCCACTGACCTGGCAAGGGCCTGCTTGGTGACACGCCAGGTCCTCCTGCAACGTCTGACGTGCAAGTTGACAGATGGAACTCCAACATCAACCTCCTGCGAGGGAAACAGAGGAGGGGAGTACCCCAGTGCGGCCTCGAATGGGGACTTTCCAGTGGCCGCGGACACCTGGGAGTTGTGGGCGTACTCGACCCATGGCAACTGCTGAGACCAAGAAGAAGGGTTGTTGACAGTGACACACCTTAGCATGGCTTCCAGTTCCTGGTTGCACCTCTCAGTCTGGCCATTAGACTGAGGGTGGTATCCCGAGGACAGGCTGGCGGATGCACCGATTGCCCGACAGAAACCCTTCCAGACCTGCGAAACAAATTGGGGGCCTCTGTCAGAAACAATGTCCACAGGGATGCCGTGGAGGCGAAAAACGTGCTCTGTTATCAGGTGGGCTGTCTCCATTGCAGAGGGAAGTTTCAACAGAGGAACGAAGTGGGCGGACTTAGAAAAACGATCAACAATCGTGCAGATAGTGGTATAACCATTGGAAATAGGCAAACCAGTGACGAAATCGAGTGCGATGTGCGACCAGGGCCGGCTAGGAACGGGAAGAGGCAACAACAGTCCCGCCGGTGGTCGGTTGCTGTGCTTGCTCCGCGCACAGGTGGGACAAGCTGCGATGAAGTCCCTGACATCCTTCTCCAAGTTGGGCCACCAAAAGTGGGTCCTGACGAGCTGCAACATCCGACAGACACCTGGATGACAAGAGAACTTGGCGGAATGCACCCAGTGGAGCACCTTACCGACGGCAGTTGGGGGAACAAATCTCCTATCCCCGGGGCCAGTACCCGGGTCGGGTTCAGTCTGCTGTGCGTCCTGAATCACCTTGTCTATCTCCCATGTCAAAACGCCCACCGTGCAGGATGGGGGAAGAATGTTAGTGGGGATGTCGAGGTCGTCCGCTGCAGCAAACTGCCGTGAGAGGGCGTCCGGCTTCACGTTGCGTGTCCCTGGAATATACGAGACAGAAAAGTTGAATCTGGCAAAGAACAGCGACCAACGAGCCTGTCGAGCATTGAGTCTTTTAGCGCTTTGCAGGTACGCCAGATTCTTATGGTCAGTGAGAACCACAAACGGAGTTTCGGCACCCTCCAGCCAGTGACGCCATTCCACCAAAGCCATCTTAATGGCCAGCAACTCCCTATCTCCAACATCATAGTTACTTTCAGCAGGTGAGAGGCGCCGAGAAAAGAAAGCACAAGGATGAAGCTTGTTGTCCTCCACCGACCTCTGGGAAAGAACAGCACCCACTCCGGACACGGAGGCATCCACCTCCACCACGAACTGGCTGTGGGTGTCAGGGTGAGACAGAATGGGAGCTGTGGAAAACAAAGTTTTGAGGTTAGTGAAAGCTCTTTCAGCGTCCAGAGGCCAGTCAAACCTCCTGAGGGAAGACGTCAGTTGGGTTAGAGGCGCGGCAACTTTGCTATAATCCTTTATAAAACGTCGGTAAAAATTGGCAAATCCCAAGAAGCGTTGAAGTTGTTTTCGGGTCGTAGGAGTAGGCCAGTCCACCACCGCCTTAATCTTCGCTGGGTCTGATCTTACCTGTCCTCTCTCGAATATGAACCCCAGGAAGGAGACTGTAGAGATGTGAAACTCGCACTTTTCAGTCTTGACATATAAATGATTTTCCAGAAGACGTTGTAACACTGACTTTACATGGCAGATGTGTTGGTCCTGACCTTTGGAAAAAATGAGAATGTCATCTAGGTAGACGAAGACGAACACCCCAAGGAAATCCCGTAGTACATCATTCACCAGTGACTGAAAAACGGCAGGGGCGTTGGTTAAGCCAAAAGGCATGACCAAGTACTCAAAATGGCCCATGGGTGTCTTGAAGGCAGTCTTCCATTCATCTCCCTGGCGCATACGTACGAGGTGATATGCATTCCTGAGATCCAGTTTAGAGAAGATTGTTGCTTCTCGAAGTTGCTCATAAACTGAATCGATGAGTGGAAGAGGGTATTTGTTTTTAATCGTAATTTGATTAAGGCCCCGGTAATCAATACAAGGTCGAAGAGACTTGTCCTTCTTTGCCACAAAGAAGAAACCAGCACCCAGAGGGGATGTGGATGGACGGATGATGCCACTCTTTAATGACGCCTCGATGTATTCCGTCATCGTCGCCCTTTCAGGACCAGAGATGTTGTACAGTCTGCTAGACGGTAGTGGAGCTCCGGGTATCAGGTTAATGGCACAATCGTATGGCCTGTGTGGCGGCAACGACAAAGCTTTTTGTTTACTGAAAACAGCTGCTAAGGAGTGGTAAACTTCAGGGACCACGGATAAATCAATGGGTTCAAAAGGTGTTTGTTTGACAGGGCTAGAAGAGATGGCTGAGCGAAGACATTCAGCTGAGCAACGCACCCCCCAATTGTCAATACGACCCTCCTCCCAATTGATGTGAGGGTTATGTAACCTGAGCCATGGATAACCCAAAATGATAGGCAATCTCTGTTTCTCGACAATAAGAAAATTACCCAATTCTTGGTGGTTACCAGATACCACAAACCTAAATTTTATTGTCTTGTGTGAAATGGTTGAAACTGTTTGACCAGTGAGAGCAGAAACAGAGATGTCTTGGTCCAATTTTAGAGACTGGATCTGGAGTTCGTCCACCAAGCTCTGGCTGATCAAATTTTGTTCGGCACCCGAGTCGACCAGGGCCTGAACAGGGAAAGTCACAGTGTTAATACAAAGGGTGACGGGCAGTTTCAAACAATTTACAGGAGTATCAGAAATAGTACCCACCAGCATCTCCTTTTTAACTGGTGGGCTCAATCTTTTACCCGCAGAGAACAGGCGGATAAAGTGTGTCCCTTCCTTCCACAATATAGACAGGCTTTGTTTTGTAGGCGTCTCTGTCGCTCCTCCGGTGTCAGCCGAGTGTGTCCGATCTGCATCGGCTCGGGTTCGGGAAATGACGTCATGGGAACCGGTGGAGTCCTTCCGGATGACAGTTGTTGATGGGAGTTGTAGTTCTCCTCCATCTGACGTTCTCGAGCTCTGTTATCAACTCTAATAGCCAAGGCAATAGTTCCATCTAGGTCAGCAGGTAATTCACTAGTGAACAGTTGATCTTTAATGTTGCTATTGAGCGAATTCAGAAAGGAACTACGTAACGCCCTCTCACCCCAACCGGATTCCTCCGCCAGAATGCGGAAGTGAATGGAGAACTTCGCCACAGTCTCTCGTCCTTGCCGGACTGAAAATAATTTCTGAGCGGCTTCCTCTTGTAACAAAGGATAGTCAAATACCTTGAGGAAGTCCTGGATGAAATCAGCAAATGGCAAAGTCTCGATTCGACGTCGTCGGAGGTAAGCGTTGGCCCACTGCAGGGCTTCACCCTTAAGAGAGGCGACAATATATGACACACGAGACGAGTCAGTGGAGTACGTTACCGGGGCACGGCTGAACGCCAGGTTGCATTGAAGCAAAAAACCACCGCATTTCCTTGTATCGCCCTCAAAAAATTCAGAAGGCTTGATGTCAGGTTCCTTAACATGTTGAACGTGCCTGGTCTCCGTGGGTTCCATGCTTGTAGACTGTTTGGGAGGAGAAGAGGGATTAATCTTTGTCTTTTGTTGGAGAGAATGTACCATACTCCCTAGTTGAAGGAGATTTTTTTGCATAGTTTCTTGTTGTTTAAGAATTTGTTGTAAGGCTAAAGTTACAGAGTCTGTTCCCTGACTACTACCTGGTTGAGGTGGTTCCTCCCCAGTCGTGCCAGAGGGGTCAGTTTGGCTGGGACAAACTATCATGGTGGCGTTTGTACGACCCCGAAATGGCAGACCGAGAAAGAATACACAACAACCAGGAATACAAAATAAGTGTTCTTTATTTACAGGTGAAGGTGGAAGCCTGGAGCTGCAAGAGAACGGAGTAGAGGTGAGTATCCAATCTTGGAGGGTTGATGTTTGAATCTCGAAGTAATCAGAATTGTCTTACTTGTTGTCTTAGATGGATGAATTAGAGAAGAGTGGTCCTGGTTCTTGGCGTGGTGTTGAATATAGGTGAGGAGCGGTGGAGAGAGGAACAGGCAGACCCAGCCTTTTGTTGAGTAGCTGATGGACTGGACTCTTGATGATTTCTGCAGGTGCACCCGAGAGTGCTGGAGGAAGACCGTGGAAGGACTTCAGAGGAGCAGGACATGGAGGTCCCAAAGGCAGAAGTTGTCCCAGCACTGAAGAGGTGTCCAGCTGCTGCTTAAGTAGGCCACCAGAACCAGTCCTCATCAGGCAGCAACAGGTGGGTCTCATCAGGACAATTAGAAATGTGCTGTGGAGAGAGTGGGAGAGACAAACACAGGGAGAAAACCAGGAACCCTACAGCGTCACAATCTTCTGCTAATCCAACTAGCAGTCTACTAGCGAAAGCAAGACGACGGAGAAGACGGCTTACTAGGACCAACTTCTACTCTTCTCGTCTCCGGACGTGGCTCCCGAGAAAGGAAAATGGAGGACAAAGAAGAAAAAAACCAGGTCGACGAGTCCTCGCTTGCGCCCATGCCCCAGCGGCTACTCCCTTTCAGCGACGGACACCCACAAGGCCTGTCCTGTCTGCCTAGGGATCCTGCACGCGAGGAAAGTGCTGGAATACCCCGACTCCTGCCCCCACTGTCGTCGAATGACGGCCACAGTGAGGAAACGCCGCATGGACACCTTGGCCAAATCTATGGCAAGGACCGCGGCGATGAAGGTCACACATCGCACTAACCTGCCTGCTCCAGAACCGAAGCCTGAAAACGTGGACCTGGAGTGCAATGGCCGGGTCAGGGAGGACAACGCGTCGGACTCCTCTCTTGCCATCGAAGACTCGACGTCAGAAGTGTCCGACATAGACGCCGACTATGGTGACAAGGAAGAAATTATTCACTCCTCCCAGAACCTGGCGCAGAACCTTCCGGAACCGGACTTGTCGGTGCCTGCCCTGTTCGACCTGTGCCATAGGGCTGCTGATGCCCTGTAGGTCACGTGGCCGGACCCCACGCCTCGCCAACAGGCTACGAGGCTGGCGGGAAACTATTTCTACGCGAAGCAACTGACACCGTCGCAGAAAATGCCAATTTTTCCGGACTTTCTAATGGAACTCAAACGCTCCTGGGCGGAACCCAGGGCTCCCATCATGCTACCATTGTCCCGACTCTTGGATGTCGCAGGAATGGAGGCTCTGGGCCTTGCCAGCGCACCCCCAATAGAGGAGTCTCTGGCGGCTCACCTGGCCCTCACAGCCACGGGGATGAAACCAACGCTGCCTAGCAAAGCCTGTCGCGCTTTGGAGAAACAACTCGAGAGGTACGGGCGGCCGTGGTGTAGTGGTAATGGCAGTCGTCTCCCGATCGGAAAGTTGGCGGTTCGACTCCCGGGACCCGCACCATGTGTCGTTGTGTCCTTGGGCAAGACACTTAACCCTGAGTTGCTCCCGGTAGGACTGGAAAGCACCTTGCATGGTAGTCTGCCGCCACCGGTTTATGAATGTGTGTAGCATTCAATATATGTGTAGCACTTTGAGATTTTCAGTAATGAAAAGTGCGTTATAAATTGAATTAATTATTATTATTATTATTATTATTATTATTATTATTATTATTATTATTATTATTATTATTACTACAAGGCCCAAGGCCTCGTGGCTCGCACTATGAATACGTCGAGCATGGTACAGGCCTACCTGGCAGAAAAACTACAGGATATCCAGGTAACAAAGGACGAGCAAGCCACAACCGAGGACATAGAGGAAGCCCGTCGTGCCTCGGACCTCGTGCTCAGCATGATGAGAACAGTAGCTACTTCCCTTGAGGCGGCCGTGGCGTAGTGGTAATGGCAGTCGTCCCCCGATCGGAAGGTTGGTGGTTCGAATCCCGGTTCCCCACACCATGTATCGTTGTGTCCTTGGGCAAGACACTTACCCCGAGTTGCTCCCGGTAGGACTGGAAAGCACCTTGCATGGTAGTCTGCCGCTACCGGTCTATGAATGTGTGTAGCATTCAATGTGTGTAGCACTTTAAGATTTTCACTAATGAAAAGTGCGTTATAAATTGAATTCATTATTATTATTATTATTATTCCCAGGGCAAAGCAATGGCAGAAATAGTTGTCGCCCAGCGCCATCTTTGGCTAACGCTGTCGGACCTCCCGGAAAACCAAAGGTCCACCTTCCTACAGCACCCGATCGAGTCGATGGGACTCTTCGGAAGAGCCCTGGAACGTGTCCAGACAAGGCTGGAACAAAGATGCAAACAAGCGGATGTCCTCCGCGAGGGTTTGACAAGGAAAAAATTTGCCCCACCAACGGAAAACATGCGTGGTCTCCCACGAAAGCGACCCGCTAGGGCCTGTGAGGCTTCACAGTACTGTCCGAGTGCTGCTTCGACCTCTTCCTACGGAAACCAGTTCCGAACCTGATGAACCAGGACGAACTGATAATTTTACAGGTTTGTCCGCCCACGAGGTACGGGAACCTAACTTTCTGGTCTCAGTCTTTGCTCGTAGAGAATCACGAGGAGCTGGTGACATGTTTGCGCGTACCAAACATGACTCGCCTACTGTATATGTAAACAAAACAGACACCGTTTCAGACATGTACAAAAACAAAAGTACCAAAGCACAGACTGCCCTGGTTCTTGACTCGAGTCCCATTTTTATAAAACCCAGACCTCACGGTCGAACTATGAACCACAGCAAGATACGCGAGATTCGCCGGATACGGCCTGATCTTGCGATATCTTCTGTTGGGCCGAGCAGCCTACTCGAAAGGGTACAAGAGGGGTCAAAGGTCACTCCTTCAGACCTGAAACACGAGGAGCTACAATTCAACATACCATCCAGGCTTAGCGCACATGCGCAGGCCTGGGACGCGTGTATGCCAAATGATTGGGTCATGACAACAATACGTCACGGGCTCAAGTTGCAGTTCTCAAAGAGACCGCCCCGTTTCTTAGGGGTGTTGCAATCTAAGATAAACCCTGTATGCGCACACGTGCTGAGGGAGGAAGTTTCAACAATGCTGAAAAAGGGAGTGATTAGTTTGGTCTCAGGACGCAAACTACGCTCCGGACACTATAGCAAGTACTTCCTGGTGCCCAAAAAGGACCGTTCCTTGAGACCGATTCTGGATCTCAGGACTCTCAATAAAAGAATTAAAACTTTCAAGTTCAGGATGCTTACACTACGGCAAGTTCTCTAGTCTGTGAGACCAGGAGACTATGCATGTACAATGGATTTGAAAGATGCCTATTTCCATATAGGCGTGTGGAGGAGACACAGAAAGTTCCTCCGTTTTGCATTCGAAGGTAACGCTTATGAATTCAAAGCCTTACCCTTCGGTTTAAAGACTGCTCCGCGTACATTTACTAAATTTCTGGATGCAGCCCTGACCCCTCTTAGGAATCAAGGACTCAGGGTCTTGAATTACCTGGACGACCTGCTAATTCTGGCTGGAAGCAGAAAGCAGGCGCTGTCACACTCCTTTAAGGTGATCTCTCACCTGGAGTCTCTCGGTTTTGTCATAAACCTACAGGAAAACGATCTGACTCCGTCATGGGTTACCGTATTTCTGGGTGTACAGATTGACACCGTCCAATACAGAGCATGGCTCTCGAAGGAGAGAGTCTCCTCCATTCACCATTGCCTGGGAAGATTTAAACTGGACCAACGGGTCCCTATGAAAACCTGCCAACGCCTATTGGGTCTCTTGGCGGCAGCCATTCCTTGTGTGCCCCGTGCATTATTGAAAATGCGGGCCATACAGGTATGGTTTAACCAACAAATACAAACTGCTCTGCCCAAACAAGCAGAAAAGGTTAAAATAGACCTAGAGTGTCTAAAGGCCCTGGAACCTTGGAGAGATCCGTCCGTTTTCACGGAAGGGGTCTCACTGGGAAGAGTGTCGTCCCGTGTAGTCATCACGACGGACGCCTCAAAAAGAGGATGGGGAGCGATCTGCAGGAACCAGAACGCCCGCTGCCTTTGGAACAAGCAGGAAGCCAAATTACATATTAACTTCCTGGAATTACTGGTCGTATTCCTGTCATTAAAATACTTCTTCAGTAAAGGTCTGGTTGTCGGACATCATATCCTGGTAAAATCAGATAACAGGACCACGGTGTCCTTCATCAACAGAGAAGGAGGGATGAGATCCCGGGCCCTCCTTGATCTGACACGGAGGATGCTTACGTGGTATGCTCCAAGAGTTCTGTCACTTAGGGCAACTCATGTCCCTGGTAATCTGAATTATGGAGCGGATGCCCTTTCAAGAGGGGAAACTCTCAGCCTGGCCTCTGAGATGTACTGGCTGAAAGCCTAAGGTTTTGGTTGCTTTGTCCCGACACAAGCAGCAATAACATTCACAAGGGTTTCCCTTGATGTTTATGTTTTTTGCCTGGGAGACGTATAATGGAAAGGTTTCCCCTCTCCTTGACTGATCTCCTACATCAGGATGGGCTCCACCTGTCGTTCGAGCCGTGAAAACAACAACAAAGGAGGAAAACATCGCTCCTCCTGCTCAAAAGGAAACAGGAGTCGATGAGTACTCACGCTACTGGAGCACGCTTGGGCTGTTTCTAGTTAGTGTTGTATATAAATGGTCAAAGGTGGGCATATGACCGCTAGGTAGCGCTAATGCGCTAATTCGCTTACAGCGGACCTAAGGTTTTTGTCAGCGTAACAGCGTGTGGTGATATGTCCTAGTTGGGTTGCCGTAGCTAGTATAGACTGAGCATGCGCAATGTGTGTGTTTAGTTTTGAACCGAGCGTGACACGAGACGTTAACATGTCGTGCTATTAGCAGTTCAATAAAACTGAGTTCGCCAAGCTACCTTGTGAGTCCACCGCCTGTTCTTCACAGAAGCAGCCGTTCATGACATAGCGGTTTGACTAACTTTTATAATTCATAAGCGGATTTGTGCTATTTTTATTTAAAATGCAGTACCGCTAATAACTAATTATCTATCAGTAAAAATGAAAAAACTTATTTACAGGCTCTTACGCTGGCTCTCGTAGCTGCTTGTTTTACCTTTTTCCCCCTTGGTGAGGGAGCAGAGAGGAGGGGGAGGGAGCAGAGGGGAGAACAGACACAGATCTAACATGTAGGCAAATGATGCCGTTGCTTGGGGTCCCAAATCAGCAGGGGCCCCGGCCCCGCCCCGGCCAGTCACCTACATCACTAACATTGCTCATGCTTGTTAATGTACATTTAACATAAAAATAATTATAGTTACGATGAAAACGATCATTAAAAACGCAATACAAAAACCGGTCGATTTCTGTATCCCCCTACTAAAAATGGACTATTCCATCTTGACATCTTTCGGGTCAGAGGTGAACTCGGGTGCTAATTCTGTGGCTAGCTGGTTGTGATTGGTGTCGTCATAAATCATGAGAGAACCCCGCTGTATCAAGACAAATTAATGCGGCCGGAGGATTGTATTGTGTGTTTTGTGTCCACCACTCGACGGTGAGTCGTTCGTTTTATGTATTTGGGTTCCTTTTATGAAATAGAAATGCGATGGCGACACGCCCATGTATTTGAGATTTAAAAGTGGTCTAAGTGATTAAAAGATCATTCTCTTTTTGTTAATTTCGTGGCCGAACAGAATATATATATACGTAAAGTATTACAGTATTTTCTGGTGTATAGGTCGCACCTGTGTATAGGTCGCACCATCCAATTAATGCCAAAGAATCAGAAAAATCCCTAGATAGGTCGCACTGGTGTATAGGTCGCACCTACGTTTAGCTCTGCTGCAAATGTCTGCCACAGGAGCGCACAGCAAGGCTTTTAAGAAGATTAACACTTAAAAACAATTGTTTGTTTGATAAAAATTATAGCAAATATGTGTCTGAGCTGAACTTTTCCTTAATAAATTAACGTAATTGTGAAATGAGCTGGATTTAAAAATTTGTTTCACCGAAAGTGATAAAAAGCCATATATAGGTCGCACCGGTGTATAGGTCGCAGGCCTTGACAAACCATAAAAAGGTGCGACCTATACACCGGAAAATACGGTAAATAATTTTTTTGATTTTTGTAATTTCATCCTTTTAGGATCATTTTAGTTACTTTTCATTAAATCTGTTGACTGCCTATAGAAATTTGGAATTGGTTTAATTTATTTTGGGTTTCGCAAGAAAAAACAAATTACTCATAGGCGTAGATCCTGGGGGGGTCGGGGGGGTCTGGACCCCCCCAATCTTGGGGAAATATAGATCTGTCCCCCCCAATAATTCAATAAAGGAAATCGTGTCTTTAAACAATATAAATATAAAAAGGCAAAAAAAGAGAGAAATCCGCCATTATTCTAAAAAAAAAGAAGGAAATTTTGCCCACCCCCCCTTCTCTGTTGGCAAATGGTTTAGTCCAATGTTTACAAGGAACAACAACAGCAGCGGAGGTCACAGGCTCGCGGAGCCGCTGGTGGGGAGTGAGCTGCTGCACAAAGTACTAACTTCCAGTAAGTAGCTACTTAAAACATAGGTGACAGTGACTGGGAGGAAAAGGTCTTTCACAGTGTTGAAAGACAAGTGTGTCTGTGCATCATTAGTGGCTGTAGCAACAGAAAAACACTTTGGAGCGTCACTTCATCAGCTAACACACTAGCTTCAATGCTAACTAGCTCCCTGGTGGGCTCTGCAACAGACAGTAGAATGTCAGCGCAGCTTTGAGCAGGATGGATTCACATTCATCATATTTTCAGGTGTGGAGCTCTTGAAAGAAGTAATGATAAAATATGTGAAAGATAATTAATTTAAAAAGAGTAGAGAAGATGTGATGATTAGTTAAAATGATTTCATATGTGTAGCACTTTGTTGCAGCTGTGGTTGTTTTAAGGGCTTTAAATTATTATTATAAAAAATGTTGAGGATCAATACTTATGTCACATGGTTAATTAAAAAATGTCACTGTTTATTATATTACATTATTGATATTTTGTATCTGCAACTGGAACATTTTATTCTTAATAGGTTCTTAAAAAATGCTACAGATTTGTTAAGGCATATTTTGAATGAATGTTACAAACGTGTTCATTTCTACAAAACAGTTAATAAAATATTTATAAAATACAACGAATTTCAAATGTTACAGACTGAGTTTAACATAAAAGAAATAGTGTTTATGTTTAAATATCAGTTAATAAGTAATCCATTATGCCCCCTTGTTTAGGACTGGAACCAATCTCAGCTGCTTTTGTGTGAAGGCAGGGACACCCAAGACAGGTCTCCAGTCCATCACAGAGACAGACAAAGAGACAAACAACCATCCACACTCCCAGTCAAAGCTAAGAACAATTTACATTTGCACAGAAGAACCAAAACATTATTCAAACTGAGGACTCAAGTTCTTGATTGAGAGTTCTAATCACTACTGGTAATTATCAATAATAATTGATCATATTTACCAAGCTAAAGCATTGTGTGGAGTCTTTAATAATACAGACCAGATCAGATGTGATCAGGCAGTCATATATTCACATGTATGTAAATGTATTATTATTAATACTATGATTAAAGTTGAACCATGCAAATTTGTTTGGAACGAACAAGTGGACCTTTGTGCCTCTTGGTTCCACTGAAGTAGCTCTCAGTCTCAAAAAGTTTGGTGACCCCTGCATTAAAGTATTTCTTCTCCTTGAAAACTGTTTTCTTTTTAAGCATTAAGATTTTGGGAAGATGTTGTACCAGATTATCAGTGACACTGACCACAGCAATCTATGAATACAAGCCAAACTGAAATTTAAACAATATTTAGAGGGGACCTATTTTGCAAAATTCTCATTTTGCCACTTGTCATTATTTGTCGTCTATTGTACTGCAGATTGAACACATTACATTTTTTAACAAGAGTAATGAGTATCACTGTTGTACTGATTAATTGTAGTATTAAGACTACTAAATAAAATACATGCCGTTTAAATCAATATTATTGTTGATTATTCTGCATAGTATATGCATGCAGTTTGGATAAACTTCCCTCTGTACATTTTGCATTACATTTCACTGTAACTTTGCCGACCCCCCCAAAATTGCTCTTAAAAAATTTCCCTGTTTATGGTCCCCCCCAATAATGAGATGAAATCTACGCCCTTGAAATTACTATTTGTTTTTTGAAACAATATTGAAGTAAATTAAGCTTAATTGACTCTTATATGAATTAAACTTGGATACAACTTGGAAGTGCACTTTAAAACTTGATCTTAATTTTAATTTGATCTGTACTGTTGATGTGGTCTTTGAATTGAAGTTATAATAATAATAATAATAATAAACTTTATTTGTATAGCACCTTCCTGCAATGCCTTGCATTGACCAAGGTGCTTAACAGGACATTTGAATGATTCTTGAAAAATACCTGCTGGAATTATTTTATTTGTTTTTGTGAATGTTTAATTATGTGAATGTTTAACTATTTTTGATAACAGTTTAGTCCTGTGTATATAGTAATGCTAATTTTTGTTTTGTTTAAATAGCGGTTTAGAATTTAGCTTCCCCTAATTTTCATAAGACATTAGTGCTTTTGAAATTGCGGACCTAATAAATTAATTAGTGCTTTAGAAATAGCGGAACTAATTTTTGGATTAGCGCTGCCCAGCACTGTACTGTAAATGGTCATGTGAGACATCATGTGAATGTCTCTCACATTTGGCTTTTTTTCCTCTTGGCATCTGCTCTCTGCATTCCTTGTAGTAAGCAGCTAAGAGATGCACGTCTCTTAGGATGGAGGTTCTCACATGCATTTTGCTGAGCATTTCAAGGGCGTGAATGAATTACGTTCCCATAGCAAGTATGTTGCACCGAGAGACCAAACTGAAAGGGAACTGAAAGTTATGCACCATAACTCATGTTCCCTGAAGGAAGGGAACGAGGTGCAACATAGCTGGCCCTTTTCAATGCTGGAAGCTCGGTGAAGTGCAATTTCTGAGAAAGATGGAGGGGCGTCAGTCGCTTAAGTACCTGAAAGGCGGTACCTCTGACGCGGGGTGATGCCCCCTGCCGTAAAAGGCGTGATTGTATTCCTTCAAGTAATCGCGCGGGGGGCGCAATTCCCATAGCAAGTATGTTGCACCTCGTTCCCTTCCTTCAGGGAACATGAGTTATGGTACAGTACATATCTTTCAGTTTTTCTGTTTGTTGTTTTCCTTTTTGCTGACTGACATTTTATAACTCGCTGAATCTGGTTGTAGTGTTTTATATTTGTCAATGTCAATTTTCTGTTTACAACACAGTAAAAACAACCTAAGTTAACTTGACTGCCTTACAACTGAATAAAACTTAGAAGATAAAACAATAAGACAAGAAATAAAACATGAGAAACCCTAAAAGAACAAGTAAAAGCTGAAGTAAAATACAGAAACAACACAAACCTGTCACCTCTCTAAGATCTCTTACTCTGCTTTAATGAAATGCCAAGGAAAAAGATGTTGCAACATCATCAAGTTCACCGGAGGATGACAACGACACCAAGCCGGACTGTTCTGGACTGTTTGGTGGTGACCATGGACCGGGATGGGTTGAAGTTTATAGAAAATCTACTCACACAGATCAGAACTGTTACCACACACTGGAACATAAACTTTCTATCAGAACTTTACACCATAGGACCAAACATGTCCCCACAGACCTGTGGAGGTCCTGACTGGACCTTTGTTGAATCAGAGAGGAACTCTAAACCTCTAATCTGCAGGTCAGTCTACGCAACGACGCCTCTCATGCAGCTCTATAAAGTTTGGAAATCCATTTTTTTTGAATCGATAAAGCCTCCCGGATCAGAAACGAGACATCTGAATCTCGATCTCAATGGGCTCTACCTGGTTAAATAAAGGTGATTGATCTGCAGCTACAGAATAAAAGCCCAGTTGTTTTGTTTGAAACTTTTTTCATTTACCATGTCCTGGATGATGGAGAATCTTCACCATGAATCTTGATCTGAACCTGATAAAAACAGATTGAGTTGTGAGAATGAATGGGACTAATTGGACTGGGGCAGCTGAGGCTGCGTGGTTAAAGCAGTCTTCCTCCAATAGAAGTGTTGGGGGTTCGATTCCACCAGCAGTCACATGCTGAAGTGTCCCTGGGCAAGACACTGAACCCCTCATTGCCTCTGTGTGTCCCATCAATGTATGAATGTGATTAAAAGTACTGATTAGTCTATGTAGAGATTTAGTAGAGTGCTGTATGAATGGGTAAATGAGGCACAGATTGTGTTTTAAAGAGCTTTGAGTGTCTTTATTAGATAGAAATACACAATATAAGTACAGTCCATTACCATTTACTAACTGGAGTGAATCTGTTGGGTTGCATGTAATTAGCTTTGAATTGAATGTTTCCTTTTTGTAAAAAGCTCTGAAATGAGTGGTTTTAAGCTAGCGCTGTAGTAATCCTGAAATGTTCTGCAAACACGAGTTTTGTTCTATCCATTGTCTGTGCCTCAGGTATAACCACGGTGCTCACCATGTCTACCATTATTACCGGCGTCAATGCCTCCATGCCAAGAGTCTCCTACATCAAAGCCGTGGACATCTACCTTTGGGTCAGTTTCGTTTTCGTCTTCCTTTCTGTGCTCGAGTACGCAGCAGTCAACTATCTAACAACAGTGAGGGATGGAGAAGACCGGAGACTCAGAGAAAAAGCAAGGGAACAGGTATGAGAAGCAATCCAAAGGTATATTCAACTACAAGTAATTCCAGAAAGTTGAAGTAAGTTCTGTTGTCTTTTCTCTTTTCCACGTAGTCCCAAAATCTGCCTTGTGCCTGTGACATGCCTCAGAGCAAGACCATGATGCTGGACGAGACGTACGAGGCAGACGCCAACAGTCTGGCGGGGTACATCCGAACCTCCAAGGTGTCTGAGGATGGATCAGACAAGCAGGAGCAAATGGTGGTGCATTTAACTTTGGACGACGAGTTCACAGGGACAAAGAAGAATTGTATTCACAGATTTTGCGTCCTCAAGAACACCCACACCATTGACACTTTCTCTCGTGTAATCTTCCCCGGCGCCTACACTCTGTTCAACTTGATCTACTGGTGCGTGTACTGCTGAACGAGTGCGTTTCATTAGTCTGCAGCAGAAAAGGAAAATCATTTCCTCGCTTTAGGGGGAAAAAATTATTGTTAGGAAAGTGCAACAGAGTTTAGCTCGACGACTCCAGAACCAAACATCTGTGAAGGAGTTCACCTCGGGCTGACTGCTGAGCTGGATCACCTGCAGAGACCAGAACGAGCCTCTGCCAGCACCAAAACACAAAATTACTTCTGAGCTGGTGTCACACCGCTACTGTTCCCATTTACACACAAATTTACTGGTTTCAGACAAAGTGGGGGAATGGTGGCACAGAGATTAGAGAAGCTGGGCCTGTGATCCAAAGGTCACCGGTTCAACTCCCCAGACTGACAACATCAAAATGTGGGTGGGGAAGTTGAAATACCCACACCTGCCTCCACCCTCGTTCGCTCCACTCTGGACCCTTGAGCAAGGCCCTTAACCCCCACCATCTGCTCCTAGATAGCAGCCCTCTGCTCCACACAGAGGGCTGTCATAGCTCAGTGGTTGTGTCAGGAAGGGGATTCATCGTAAAAAATAATTGCCAAATCTTTGTGCAAGTTAATTCGCTGTGGAGACCCCTGAAGAAGGGATCAGACGAAAGAAGAAAAAACAAGACCATAGTTTCAGAGAAAGAGCTTTCCATCATGTTTGCACCTCGAAAGAAGCAACAGAAGATCTGATCTCTTGTTTACATCATGGTCTTGGGTGGAGATCCCATTATTTTACAGCAGTACATTTGACTGTATCTGAAGAGACCCCCTGTCATTCCCTGATCTGTTACGAAAGCACGATCCGTAGTGTACTTCCGGGTCGCACAGATCGCCGTTGTTTATGAATAAAAACTGCTAATTTACTTTTAAAAGTATGGGCTCTATCTCCACCGATCTTCATGTTGATAATTTATGCTACTCGTATTTCCGTAACATATTATTAGTTACCGGTAATATGATATGCAATGCAACACATTAGAGCTGACCCCCAGTCTGGGCTGAAAGAGAAAAACCCTGCAAGATACAGAATGAATGATTTCCTAGGTGAAACAGCGTCGCTCAGTGGTGAAGCTGCATATCATTTAAACCATGACGTAAATATGTCAATGATTTTTTTTCATTCCACCTTTATTTAGACAGGTTATTCCCACTGAACCTCGAGGAATCATTTACAAGAGAGACCTGGTTAACGGAAATACGAGTAGTGTAAATTAGCAACATGAAAATTGTCGGAGACACAGCACATCCACACGTAAATTAAGACAGTCCTTATTCATAAACGGAATTATACCAGTTCATTTTCCTTAATCTAGCATACGGTGATCCATGCGACCCGGAAGTATTCCTTTTAGCGCATGCATAAATGAGCTACAGTACTGATCGGGTTCTGTAACAGACTGGGGAATGACATTCCCTCAACAATTGATCTTAAAGATACTTCCTGTTTACTGACCCCCCAATAATGAGGTGAGCCTTTGATCGTGATGTGTATTTTGTGAAAACAATGTATTTTTATTCACTTACTTCTAACTAGTGATGGAAAGTTCATTTGGCTCAGTTCTCAGTAGTACAACAGAAATGGACACAGTCTTTAGTGACAAATTTAAAATTAGATTAGATTTTAAACTTATTATATTTCACTGTTATGGTCTGTATGTGTTGGAGTGACTCACAGCAGGACACACAACGTAGAGTCCAGACAATTGAAAAGTTTAAAAAAATAAACCCCATCATCTGAACAGATAAAGGAATGGGGAGCCCCAGACCAGGCAGCAGTTGATCACTGGACTCAGGCCGCTCCCCTCACCCTGTAGTCCAGAACCTAAACCTGCAAACAAAAACCAGAAAACAGGACTGCCAGTAACTCCAGACCTGACTAATAATGAACTAAACTAATGTGACAAAAGACTGGTGTTTATAAAGGAAGGAGAGGGAGCGAGGCTGGAGAGTGGAACCAACAACCATCAGACTTCTGACCACGTCTCTCCTCTCTGACCTCCTCCTTGCTTATCCAGCAGGCACAGCTTCTTCCTTTGAAAGTCTCATCAGCCAATCAGAACTGAAAAGAGATGGCACCAGGTGACAAAGGGACACGTGACCTTCTTGTTCCGTTAAGAATGATGACCTTTGTAAATGTAGACTTGGCGTACCACAGGGGTGATGCTCCTCATCATCATCTGATCAGAACAAAGTACAGCACATTTTCATTCTGCAAACGTCCAAGTACACAATTAGATTTTTTACCATTATGAGTTTATTACATGAGTTCATAAACCTCGGGTCAAGGGTGAGGTTCTGCCTCAAGTGAAGGAGTTCAAGTATCTCAGGTGCTGGTGAAGATTCTCAGTCGTCCAGGACATGATAAAATCAAAAAAGGCATTCAATACAAGATCAATTGAACTTTATGCAGAAAACGTTTCGACTCCTATCCAGGAGGCTTTTTCAATTCCATGAACAAACTGTGAGAAGTTTGGAGTTATAACAGAACCACGCACCATCATATGTAAATTGTAAGCTGAGGTAACACATACATGTAAATTGACAGATCACACCTTAACACCTGGTCACATCTGGATAGGAGTCAAAACGTTTTCTGCAACAAATAAAGTCCAGCTGATCTTGTATTGAACGCCTTTTTGACAAGTATCTCAGGGTTTTGTTCACGAGTGAGGGAAGAATGGAGCGTGAGATTGACAGCTGGATTGGTGCAGCATCTGGACTCTGTGCCGGTCCATTGTGGTGAAGAGGGAGCTGTAAGGCAAAGCTCTCTGTTTACCAGTCAGTCTACGTTACTACCCTCACCTGTGGTCACGAACTTTGGGTGGTGACTGAAAGAAAAAGATCGTGGATACAGGAGGTTGAGAGTTTCTTCTGCAGGGTAGCTGGACTCTCCCTTAGAGACAGGGTGAGAAGTTCAGTTATCAGGAGAGACACAGAGTAGAACTGCTGCTCCTCCACATCGAGAGGAGCCAGTTGAGGTGGTTCAGACATCTGGTAAGGATGTCTCCTGGACGCCTCCCTAGAGAGGTGCTTTGGGCATGTTCGAATGGGAGGAGACCCCGGGGAAGACCCAGGACACTCTGAAGAGACTATGTCTCTCTCTTGGCCTGGGAACACCTTGGGGTCCTCCCAGAAGAGCTGGAAGAGGTGGCTGTGGAAAGAGAGGTTTGACCTCCCTGTTCAAGCTGCTGCCTCCGTGAGCCGAATACAGAACAAGCGGATGGATGGATGGATGGATGGATGGATGGATGGATGGAGTTTATTACAGTGATAATGCTGCAGTGCAGTGATGTCTGCAGATGGGAGGGTGTGGGGTGGTCTCATCCAGGAAAATGAAACTAAATGTGCCATGTTATTTAAAAATGTTTACATTCAGTTCTTGTTTTAAATCAACCCCAAAACATTGGAGATAGTACAAATCAGTGTGATCAGTTTTGTAAAGTCTTCCTGCTAATGAACCTCAGAACCTCCACGTACCTCGTCACTGTTTATGTCTCACTGCTTCTTCTCTGAAGCCTACTTCAATAAAGCTCGAACGTGATTCTGTATTTTAATAATAAATGCTGTGTGGCGTTTCAGTTTGTGCAGAGGTGATGACAAACACAGACTCACAACTTTGTCAACAAGATTTTAAGAACTGCATTAAAAATTCTTGTATATATTTGTAAAACCTGTGAATTCATTTTTCATGTCTTCCACAGAAATTACTGCACAATGATGCTGACAAAATGAGAGAGCGTTCATTTCAAAATAACAAGTCAAACGATTTTAGTTATGATTATTAAAGTGTACAGCAAACACCTTCTGTGAGTGACAACATAAACATCCTGACAGAACTTATAGTTTAAATATCTGAACGTCTTGTTCCTGAGTAATGGTAGGATGAAACGAGAGAAGGATCAACAGAGTGGGGCCTGGTTCTCAGTAATGAGGGCATTGCTTCGGTTAGTCATAGTGAAGATAAAGCTGAGTTGAAAGGCAAAGCTCTGGCTTTACATTCCAACCCTTACCTATGGTCATGAGGTTTAATAATAATAATAATAATAATAATAATGAATTCAATTTATAACGCACTTTTCATTAGTGAAAATCTCAAAGTGCTACACACATTGAATGCTACACACATTCATACACCGGTAGCGGCAGACTACCATGCAAGGTGCTTTCCAGTCCTACCGGGAGCAACTCGGGGTTAAGTGTCTTGCTCAAGGACACAACGACACATGGTGTGGGGAATCGGGATTCGAACTGCCAGCCTTCCGATCGGGGGACGACTGCCATTACCACTACGCCACGGCCGCCCCAGGTTTGGATCATGATCAAAAGACGATCCTGGATTCAAGCGGCTGAAATGAGCTTCCTACGTTGGGTGGTCAGGCTCAGCACCAGAGGTGCATTCACACCAGGGTGAGGAGCTCTGTCATCAGGAGGGATCTTGAAGTAGAGCCGCTGCTCCTTCGTGTCAAAAGGACTTTGTTGAGTTGGTTCACCTGATTAGGATGCCTGGATAACATGATAGCGCCCATTTTATGGTTGATAACATCCGAAGCGGGTGCTTCTGGACACCTTCCTGTAGAGGTTTTCCAGGCATGTCCCACAGGGAAGAGGCCCTGGGACAGACAGACCAGAACTCGTTGGAGAGATTGTGTATCTTCTCTGGCATGGGAACACTTCAGGTCCCCCCAGGTAATCCTTCAGGTTATGGTTGGTTTTGGTTGTGTAGTGATACAAACCTTCATCTCTCTGGAACACTTTTTACTGATCCTCTCAGTAAAACAGACATTAACACCATTTGAATCAAAACACAAATAAATCAATAAGAGACTTCTTTTAGTTTGTGTTAATGAATAACCTTGTGTTAAGTAAGCATTATTGAATTCAATGTTTGATAGTCAAAGACTGTTAATTCAAACTGTTTTAATCCAAGCTGAAAATCCAATGTTATTTCAAATGTTGATCATGATGCATTTTTTTTCTTCTGAAACCTGCAGCGAAGATACAACCACTGCTATCTCATTCAGTTTTGAATCCAGGACACTAATCACTTCAACAAGAGACTCTTTTCATGAAGAATAATCTCTGGTTTGTCATTATAATCAGTAAGGTTTCAAATGTGATGCTGTAATGACATTGTTTTTAATCACAAGTGACAGGTCAACAGTGTTGTTAATGAGTTAAGACAGTTTTAACACTACTTTGACTAAGGCTGCGCTTTTTTGCGCAAGTAAACTTGGCTTCTAAATCCCCCGGTCCCTTTCAGTGGGCTATATAATGTCGATTCAAATGCTAATGACCCTACTAAAGACCCATTAATTGTACACCTACACCGCCCACCCCCTACCCCACAGTCCAAAATCCTTGGACCCAGTGCAGGCCTTGTATAACACATAAGCATTTATCGCTGCCAGGTCAAGCATGTTGTAGAACACGGCAATGGGCCGCACCGTATATAAATGTGCAATCTGGTCCATTATACCGGTGTGTCAGTTGACCTCAGGTCATGTGACCTGTGTCGGTCCGTCAGTTGACCTCATGTCATGTGACCTGTGTCGGTCCGTCAGTTGACCTCATGTCGTGTGACCTGTGTCGGTCCATCAGTTGACTTCATGTCATGGTCCGTCAGTTGACCTCGGGTCATGTGACCTGTGGCGGTCCGTCAGTTGACCTCATGTCGTGTGACCTGTGTCGGTCCATCAGTTGACTTCATGTCGTGTGACCTATGTCGGTCTGTCAGTTGACCTCAGGTCATGTGACCTGTGTCGGTCCATCAGTTGACTTCATGTCGTGTGACCTATGTCGGTCCGTCAGTTGACCTCAGGTCATGTGACCTGTGTCGGTCCGTCAGTTGACCTCGGGTCATGTGACCTGTGTCGGTCCGTCAGTTGACCTCGGGTCATGTGACCTGTGTCGGTCCGTCAGTTGACCTCAGGTCATGTGACCTGTGTCGGTCCATCAGTTGACTTCATGTCGTGTGACCTATGTCGGTCCGTCAGTTGACCTCAGGTCATGTGACCTGTGTCGGTCCAGTCAGTTGACCTCGTCAGTGTCGGTCATGTGACCTGTGTCGGTCCGTCAGTTGACCTCAGGTCATGTGACCTGTGTCGGTCCATCAGTTGACTTCATGTTGTGTGACCTATGTCGGTCCGTCAGTTGACCTCGGGTCATGTGACCTGTGTCGGTCCGTCTGTTGACCTCGGGTCATGTGACCTATGTCGGTCCGCCAGTTGACCTCAGGTCATGTGGCCTGTGTTGGTCCATCAGTTGACCTCAGGTCATGTGACCTGTGTCGGTCCGTCAGTTGACCTTGGTTCATGTGACCTGTGTCGGTCCGTCAGTTGACCTCAGGTCATGTGACCTGTGTTGGTCCATCAGTTGACTTCATGTTATGTGACCTATGTCGGTCCGTCAGTTGACCTCGGGTCATGTGACCTGTGTCGGTCCGTCAGTTGACCTCGGGTCATGTGACCTATGTCGGTCCGCCAGCTGACCTTAGGTCATGTGACCTGTGTCGGTCCGTCAGTTGACTTCATGTCGTGTGACCTATGTTGGTCCGTCACTTGACCTCAGGTCATGTGACCTGTGTCAGTACGTCAGTTGACCTCGGGTCATGTGACCTGTGTCGGTCCGTCAGTTGACCTCGGGTCATGTGACCTGTGTCGGTCCGTCAGTTGACCTCGGGTCATGTGACCTGTGTCGGTCCGTCAGTTGACCTCAGGTCATGTGACCTGTGTCGGTCCATCAGTTGACTTCATGTCGTGTGACCTATGTCGGTCCGTCAGTTGACCTCAGGTCATGTGACCTGTGTCGGTCCGTCATTTGACCTCGGGTCATGTGACCTGTGTCAGTCCATCAGTTGACCTCGGGTCATGTGACATGTGTCGGTCCGTCAGTTGACCTCGAGTCATGTGACCTGTGTCGGTCCGTCAGTTGACCTCAGGTCATGTGACCTATGTTGGTCCGTCACTTGACCTCAGGTCATGTGACCTGTGTCAGTACGTCAGTTGACCTCATGCCGTGTGACCTGTGTTGGTCCATCAGTTGACCTCATGTCGTGTGACCAGTGTCGGTCCGTCATTTGACTTCATGTCGTGTGACCTGTGTCGTTTTGTCAGTTGACCTCATGTCATGTGACCTATGTCGGTCCGTCAGTTGACCTCGGGTCATGTGACCTGTGTCGGTCCGTCAGTTGACCTCGGGTCATGTGACCTGTGTCGGTCCGTCAGTTGACCTCGGGTCATGTGACCTGTGTCGGTCCGTCAGTTGACCTCAGGTCATGTGACCTGTGTCGGTCCATCAGTTGACTTCATGTCGTGTGACCTATGTCGGTCCGTCAGTTGACCTCAGGTCATGTGACCTGTGTTGGTCCATCAGTTGACCTCAGGTCATGTGACCTGTGTCGGTCCGTCAGTTGACCTCGGTTCATGTGACCTGTGTCGGTCCGTCAGTTGACCTCAGGTCATGTGACCTGTGTTGGTCCATCAGTTGACTTCATGTTGTGTGACCTATGTCGGTCCGTCAGTTGACCTCGGGTCATGTGACCTGTGTCGGTCCGTCTGTTGACCTCGGGTCATGTGACCTATGTCGGTCCGCCAGTTGACCTCAGGTCATGTGGCCTGTGTTGGTCCATCAGTTGACCTCAGGTCATGTGACCTGTGTCGGTCCGTCAGTTGACCTTGGTTCATGTGACCTGTGTCGGTCCGTCAGTTGACCTCAGGTCATGTGACCTGTGTTGGTCCATCAGTTGACTTCATGTTATGTGACCTATGTCGGTCCGTCAGTTGACCTCGGGTCATGTGACCTGTGTCGGTCCGTCAGTTGACCTCGGGTCATGTGACCTATGTCGGTCCGCCAGCTGACCTTAGGTCATGTGACCTGTGTCGGTCCGTCAGTTGACTTCATGTCGTGTGACCTATGTTGGTCCGTCACTTGACCTCAGGTCATGTGACCTGTGTCAGTACGTCAGTTGACCTCGGGTCATGTGACCTGTGTCGGTCCGTCAGTTGACCTCGGGTCATGTGACCTGTGTCGGTCCGTCAGTTGACCTCGGGTCATGTGACCTGTGTCGGTCCGTCAGTTGACCTCAGGTCATGTGACCTGTGTCGGTCCATCAGTTGACTTCATGTCGTGTGACCTATGTCGGTCCGTCAGTTGACCTCAGGTCATGTGACCTGTGTCGGTCCGTCATTTGACCTCGGGTCATGTGACCTGTGTCAGTCCATCAGTTGACCTCGGGTCATGTGACATGTGTCGGTCCGTCAGTTGACCTCGAGTCATGTGACCTGTGTCGGTCCGTCAGTTGACCTCAGGTCATGTGACCTATGTTGGTCCGTCACTTGACCTCAGGTCATGTGACCTGTGTCAGTACGTCAGTTGACCTCATGCCGTGTGACCTGTGTTGGTCCATCAGTTGACCTCATGTCGTGTGACCAGTGTCGGTCCGTCATTTGACTTCATGTCGTGTGACCTGTGTCGTTTTGTCAGTTGACCTCATGTCATGTGACCTGTGTCGGTCCGTCAGGTGACGGACAACAATAGGTCAAGCATGTTGTAGAACACAGCAATGGGCCACCTGCATGTGCCGGCACGCACCGTATATACATGTGCCAAGGACAAGGAGAGAGACAGTACTTGTAAGCAAAATTATTTATTTGACAGACCATCAGGGTTACAGGATAATCAACACAGCAGAATAAGACAATTTTATGCATAAAATTGTTCTGGAGCAGACAAAGCTTTCCGTTCAGTGGATGTCCCAAAATGCTCAACTGTGAGATAAATTCAGGGTCTGTTATGTGTGAATTCAGGTCAGGGCCTCTCTTCTGACTAAGGGGGGAAGTGCAAGCAGAGTCTTACTTACCTGGTGGAAACATTGGAATGCAGTCTGTGCAGTCTGGTGTGGTGGGGGTGTCTGAGTTGAGTGCACACATATTTATAACAAAAGGCAGTTAATGGTCCAATAATGGCTCAGGAGAAGGAGGGGGTTTGTCCTCAGGATCTTGAAAATTCAGTCATCCTAGTGTTAATCAGCTTTATCATAAAATGAATCTGTTTTATCATAAATACTGGCATCTTAAAACTAAAACTTTATCCTTTCTGACATTAATCTAATGTCTGTATCCTCTGATGTCACTCTAACACACCTCCTGGTGCCACATGCCCAATCAGGAAGAGCTACGTTTCTGAGTCAAGCTCTCAGTAAAAACCCTAACTTCCAGCTTTCCTCCAGTTGCTACGAGGAAGTTGACTTGAAGTGACTTTCTCTTTTAAGCTGGGAAACTTTGACCAAACGCCAAAGGTCCAGTTGTACCAGCCAGAGTTAACATTAAGCTGCTGTTAACTCACCTGAGCTTTAAAGCTCCACTAGAATGAATGTTCCTCTCAAGGAATGCTTTTATTCTGAAAAATCAACCAGACTGCCGTTACTTCAGTGGGTCAAAGGCGGACGTGAGAAGCTGCAAAGGTAAACTGACTGACCACCTCGGACTTCAAGGACCCACCCGTTCTTGGCAGACTGTCAAAGGTAACGAGTCGCTGATTGTTTACTTACCGGACCTACGTCTAGCTGGAGATCGCACGGAGAACGTGTCATGGTTCTGGTTATACACTCAAGATAACTCCCTGACTCATCACTTCTTTTATATCTTTCCTCCTACTCATTCTAAACCCTCACTCTTTAAATTTGTTTTTCTTATGCCAGTATCTAAACTTTAAGTTAAAAGTGCCTTCAGAAATAAGTAAATATGTCACCTTATTGCTTGTTCTGTTGTTCTAATTTTGAATCTGTCAACAGTTAGTTTATATGAAATCTAATCAGAGCCAATCCGATCCTCATGTATATGTAATTTTATGATTCTGGTAAATAAATGGTTCAGTTCTGCTGAACCAACATAAATTAACGTTTCATGTCAATTGCATCTTGCCTGGTCATAATCCATTTATTGTTTGAATCCTGAAAAAGAGAGAACTCGTTTAATATTTGATGCTAAGATTATGTCAGGTTTAAACCTGCTCATTCTTACATTTGGTATTGTACAGTCAGTAAAACTGACCAGTGCATAATCCGTTACAGTTATGAGGAGAGGAAGGTTGGTGTTCTCCCCTGAACTAAGAAAAATTAGAGGCAAAAACAAACGTTCTCTCTACTGAACCTGTTGCCTCCGCTGTTCCTCTATGGATAAATGGAAGAAGAAGGAGATGGATGAAGAACTTATAGTTAAAGAAATGTTTCTTTCAAAGTCTAAAAGACCTATAGGTCCTTGCTGCTTATCTTCAACTAGAATGCTAAGCAACGTGTTGTGGATAAAAACTTTTGATTCATGGAAAAAATATAATTTTCCTTCAGACACTAATCTAACATCAGGCTATGAGGCCTCTGGATGGGGGACGAAACAATTCTCACGTAAAGAAACTGGTCCAGGTGACATGATTTAACCTGTTTTATATGTGAACCTCTGCTTTCAGTATCTGGTGTGACCCTCCTGTGCAGCAGTAACTGCATAAACGTTTCTGGTAACTGTTGATCAGTCCTGTACACCTTGGAGGAATTTTAGCCCATTCCTTTCATCGTGCATTGTTATAAAATTAAATAGCTCAACTAAATTGCAGATCAGTTTGACGTTCTTCCAACAGTCTTCTGGTTTGTCCACGTGATCTTTATCAAACTGCAGACGAGCAGCCATGTTCTTTTTGGAGAGCAGTGTCTTCTCCTTCAACCCTGCCATGAACCATTGTTGTTCAGAGTTCTCCTGATGGTGGACTCATGAACATCAACATTCATGTGAGAGAGACCTTCAGCTGTTAGAAGTTACCCTGGGCTCCTTTGTGACCTCACTGACCACACCTTGCTCTTGCAGTGATCTTTGTTGGTCCACCACTCCTGGAGAGGTAACAATGGTCTTGAACTTCCTCCATTTGTTCACCATCTGTCTGACTGTGGATTAGTGGAGTCCAAACTTCTTAGAGATGTTTTGTAACATTTTCTAGCCTGAGGAGCATCAATAACTCTTTTTCTGAGCTCCTCAGAAACCTCCTTTGTTCCTCCATGATCCACTTCCACAAACATGTGAAGAGCAGACTTCTTCTTCTTCGGCCACTTTTCGAATACAATTCCTCCAGAAGTACCTGGCAGGACCTCCTGGCCAGCTGCATCCTCAGACGTGTGAGCAGGTTGGGGCTGGATGCTGCTCTGTTTCAATGTTGGCCTTTTAAAGCTAAAGGGGTTGCCCCAGTTTTATCAGAATGTTTTCAAAGGCACTGTCAAAGGCACTGTGTGATTCTGGGGCGGTGACCCTGAGGTGGTTGGTAGATATGGCCGGACCAGACTTCTCCAACGTCCAAGAGGTGGTTTCTTGCTTGGGGTCCCCAAACACTCCTCTCCAGTTTGTTGGACTTGACACAGAGTGAAAATAATTCTTGAACCCAGTATCCAAAAGCGAGGTCAATAATCAGGCACTGGTCATTCACCGAGAGGCAGAGGAGACAATACTTACCTGAGGGTTTCTGCGAGAAGTCAAGAGACAGAGCAGGGGTCGAGGTCCAGATATCAGATGGGGAGGAGGAATTTGTCTTGGGCAAGAACAGAAGATGTTGGGTGATGTGGGCTTGTGGGAGGGGAAGTGGGGGTGGGGGTTGTTTGCCCAGGCTGCCAAACAGGCTAGGACCACCCCTGCATTGAGCACAATACACACTCCAAACACACTGTAAAATAACCTTAATATTTATGACAGGTCTCTCTTGTAAATGAGTCCTTGAGGCTCAGTGGGACTAACCTGTATACATAAAGGTTGAATGAATGACTCATAAGATGCAGTTCAATTTGTTATTGATCAATTAATTAAATCTGGTGTCCCCTTTTAACAAGAGCTTCAAACAGTTGTGAGAGTAGGTACATTCTTCTTAAATCATTCTGCGACGTTTGTTTCGTGTCTCCTCTTGATCCCTCCTGCTCTCAGTTTTTCATTCTCACCAGTTCTCCATGTCCATTAGTCTCATACGCTTGTTTTAGTCTGTCATTCTGCTAATTCTCCTGCGTAAGGGTGACTGAGGCTGAGTGGTTAGATCAGTCGTCCTCCAATGCAAGAGTTGGGGGTTTGTTTCCAACATCAATCACATGCTGAAGTGTCCCTGGGCAAGACAATGAACCCCTCACTGCCTCTGATGTGTCCCATCAGTGTATGAATGTGATAAAGCTCTGATTACGGTAGTCTCTGTATAGATCTAGTTGAGTGTTGTATGAATGGGTCAATGAGGCACAGATTGTGTTGTAAAGCCCTTTGAGTATTTTGATCAGATAGAAAGGTGTTAAATACGGTAAGTACAGTCCAATTGGCAGGGCTGCCGACTTGGGACCCGAAGGACACAGGTTCAAACCCCGGCCACTACACACCTTGGGGTGTCTATGAGTGCACACCTATTTCCCCAGCTCCCCGGGCGCTTTCTATGGCTGCTCACTGCACCACCTGGTGGTGGTTGGGTTAAATGCAGAGACGAATTTCGTCTTGTATGGGAAACATACACAGATGACAAAAATGTGACATTTATTTATTATTTATTTATTTATTGATTAGTTTTCTTTGCATCTTGCTTTGGCGCCCTTTTAGCTTTTTATTATTTTGTAATTAAAGTTATTAGTGTATACTGTATTTCGTGAAACGCGTCCTCTACTTCAGTTTAGATCTTTGGGTCCTTCTTGAACAACATCCCTGACAATGTGTGCCCTACATGTGAGGATCCAAACGATCAATTTAGAAAAGGGAAGGCAGAGTACACACTGCTCTGAAGACGGAAAACAAAACCTGAATACTTAAACCAGATTATGAGTAAAAAGTCAAAGTGATGATTATTTGACAAGCAATGTTAACCACTGTTCGTTTGTATCATGCCTCAAAGAGAGGCTATGACTTCATCCAACTCAGAAGTGAGTGAAAGCTTTGAAAGAAGCTGGGTGGGGTAGCTTCAGTTTGCTTTGGACTACTCTGACTGACGAAGCCCTCTGGAGTGAGGGTGAAACGTTTCTACTAAAAAGAAACTGTCCAGATGAACTGATTGAGAATGAGCGGATTTGATACCTGGACTATTGAGAATGAACTTTCTTGTCTTGAACCACTTTGGACATGTCTGCCTGCCTGGGAGGAGTCGACGAGGGACAAGCCCCCAGAAACCATCTTGGCTACAGCAAACTGGTTGGTCCACTTAAGTTGTTTACTTGGTGGGGTAGCTTCAGTTTGCTTTGGACTACTCTGACTGACGAAGCCCTCTGGAGTGAGGGTGAAACGTTTCTACTAAAAAGAAACTGTCCAGATGAACTGATTGAGAATGAGCGGATTTGATACCTGGACTATTGAGAATTAACTTTCTTGCTTTGAAAGAAGAGCTTGAACCTTTAGAGGAAAATGACACGTTCCCTCTGCCCACACAGCCAGAGGGTAAACATGTGAGAACTGAGGCTTACAAAGGCTGATACACTTCAGTCTAAAGATATCAGAACAGGAGACCATTTCCTTTATTTTTGCGGTACATTGAAAACATTTGGGTTTGACATCAAAAGATACGAAACAAGAGCAATATTTCAACGTTTACTGCCAGGTATCTGGATCAATTACACAACTTAGAAGATAGAATTATTTCTAATGGAAAACCCAATATTTATATGTGAAAAATGTAAATAATAAAACTGGAAACAAATTAAAATTCTATCTTCTCTTTAGCTCAAGTTTAAAAAAAAAAACACTCTCTGCCAGCAGTACCACAGCATAAGGGAATTGATGCAGTCATTGTGGAGTTTTTTTTTTGGCCATTTATGAAGCTGTTTTACACTACGTCTATTAAAAATAAAAATAAAAACTTGAGCTAAAGAGAAGAAGTGCAGGCATATTGAGCCAATAAACACTGGCAGCTCAAAATGAACAGAGATGTATTGATGATGAAAGAGAGGATGGAAGGACAAACAAGTTAACAGAAAAGGCTTTGGATGAAAAATTACAAAGTCAAAGTCAAAGTCAAAGTCAACTTTATTGTCAGATCTGCAATATGTACAGTGCAGGACATACACAGGACCGAAATTGCGTTTCTCTCAGTCCCTCGGTGCAACAGTAAACATCTAAACATTGAAACACTGAAACATATAATAATAGACATAAGCATAAAATAGTAAAACTAACACTGTCCTGAGTTTTTTGCATAGTGGTATAAGAGTATGAAAATTTACACCAACTCTAAAACTAAAACATTAAACATTTAATGAACATAATATTGTCCTGAGTTTTTGCATACTAGTATAAAAAAAGAGTATAAAAAGTATAACTAAAATAAACTAAAGGTTTCTAGCATTGACATTTGCAAAGTGGCAAAGCAGCGTATGAGTCAATGTACACAGTATATGTATGAGGTAGTAGTTGATGTTGTTGTAGAGGCAAAAAGTGGCATATGCAGTAAGGCACATTGGGCATCCCTAAATAAGACCGTTCAGAGCACACTGTATATGTACCAGCAGTGGTGTAGATATTAGAGTAGTGTAAATAAATGTAAACAGTAGTAATTACATGTAAGCAGTAGTAATAAAAGTAAACAGTATTAATAAATGTAAACAGAGAATGTAAACAGTATTATGATTATAGGCAGTGATGTAATACAGACATTAGTGCAAGTATGAGAAGTAGTGCAAACTGTATGAGCACATGACCGAGAGTTTAGTGAATAACCCGTTTGATGACACAGAGTCTAGTGTTAAAAACTTTGTGTTGAGTGATAATATGTGAGAAAGTTTTAGTGTTAAGGCAGTTCAAATGGGAGGGGAGGCAGAGCAGGCAGAGTGTTTAGCATTCTGACTGCCTGATGAACAGAGCTGTCTCTCAGTCTGCTGGTTCGAGCCTGGAGACTCCTCAGTCTCCTCCCAATGCAAAGATACATTGCCTTAAGAAGATGGACATTAGGAACGATAACAGAAATTAAAGAGATAGAGGCAATGGTGACTGATGCTGAAAATCTTCAAAATGTGAAAGAAAGGATGGAAAATGACTTTGCACCAGCTCTGAAGGAGTTTTAACAGTTACAGTAATGAAGTTGGCAGCCTGTTGTCTAAAGAAGAAAAAACATCTGACCAGAACAATTGGTTTGAACCCAAAATGGCATCTATAAGGAATTTTATGAAAACAACAACAACAAACAATGGATCGCTAAAGATCATATAACATGTGATGCCAAAGGAAGCTGTGCATCAGGAGAATGTTGTCACAGGTCACTTACAAGAAGCTGTTAGACCAAATGAGAGTGTCACAAGTTGAATTCAGTAATGCTGCAGATCATAGCTCATGTGGATCTCAAGTAAATAGGGCATCTACGTCATCTAGAGTTTCCTCCACTCGTGCTAAACAAGAAGCAGAACATGCAGCCCTTTTGGAACTGGCTGCAGGGTTGAAGAAAAAGCATATGAGAAGGTTGGCATGAAGCTCCCACAACAAGTTGGTGTGGGGATTCACGTTAATTCACAAGTGGGACACTCACAAATATCACAACTGTCTCATCTAGCCATCACTCCTGGACCTAATGCTCAGGTTAACACAAGCAATGATCTACTATCAGTCATGCAGAAACAGAATGTAATTACAGAGTGACTTGTGAAACTGTAGCAACTGCTTCTGTTGCCAACAAAGGACATCCCTGTTTTTAAAGGTGATGCACTGCAAATAAGGCCTTTATAAGAGCATCCGAACATACAGTAGAGCAGAAGGCCGATAATGATCAAGATAAGCTATATTTCTTGGAACAGTTCGCTGCTGGTGAACTACAGGAGCTAATTCGCAGTTGCATATACATGACTCCAAGCAAAGGTTACAGTGACGCAAAACGGTTGCTACAAAAGCACTATAGTGATGAGATAAGGATTGCAAATGCTTCCATGGAGAAAGCACTCAAATGGCCACGAGACAAGGCCGATGATGGAAAAGATTTAAGTGCTTATGCTATGTATTCTGACTGGATGTTGCAACACCATGGAAGATGTTGAATTTTTGGAGGAGATGGATAGTCCTACCAGTCTACATACAGTGATGTCCAAGCTATCCTACAAAATCAAAGAACGCTGGCGTGTTGAAGCATATGAACTTCAAGAAAAAAGGGGTAAAAGAGCAAAGTTTGCTGATTTAGTACACTTTATAGACCGGCAAACTAAAATAGCTATGGATCCACTCTTCAGTAATATCCCAGACAGCCATGCAATGACAGGTGGAAAGATTGACCAAAAGGATATATATCCAACAAAGAGAGCAGCTTTGCAACCAACAGTTTTGCCCCAAAGGTGACAAGAAACAAATATTGAAACAGCAAACTCTATCAAAACATTGACTGCCTTTTGTAATGTTATGCCTACTCCTCAGTGTGGACACCATCCAGACGGGCAGCACTTGGAGATACTTATTCAGGCTTTATTAACTCTTGAACACGAACACATGTACAACTCACGAGCGTCACTCTACAGCCAACGGTGCATCACCTAATGTGTCCCCTAGTGGACCAATACCAACACATTGGTTCCTAGTGTCTGCTCACACAACATCTCCCCTTTTTAGCTTAGCATCCATACTAATGCCTTTAAACTTAAATTGTCCTTGTTGAATTATAAACATGCTGAACAGACATACCCACACCCTTTTAAATGCTTTTACCAAGTGAACAGATTATACTAGCACTTTGTCCTTAATGTTACAAACAACTATAACATTGACCTATCTAGGGGTCAGGGTCGACTACCTGGGTCCCCAGAGCTGTGCAGGGATTATTCTGCCCTGTGGGCCACAGCTCACTTCTCTATAAATGCAGTTTACAAGTCCAGTCTCTGCAGGATGCGAACAACCCGTCCTGACCTGCTTTATTTTCTTTGATGGAGGCGGGTCTTCAGGAACTGGACCTGAACCTTCAGTCTTTTCTTTTCTCTTCTTCTTTTTCTTCTTCTTCTCTTTCTTCTTCTCTTTTTTCTTCTTCTTCCGTTTCTTTGGAGGATGGTTTTCTTCTGAACTTCCTTCCGGCTCAGTTTTTACCATCTGTGGTGTTTGGTCTTCTGGTACCGGGTCGTCTTTGGGTTCCTTCTTGGTACCTTTTTGCTTCAGTTTTTCTCTTCCTGCAGGTGGGTTGATGCTTCTAGTCTCCAACATCGTCATCACTCTTTTCATCTGAAGCTTCAGTCTCTGTTTCAGGCTGAGCTTCCTCTTCCGACGTCTCTTCATTTTGGTTGGGAGCAGAGAGGATTGTTCCTCGGCACCCTCTGCTGGGGAAGCTTCAGACTTCAGCTCCTTGTTGCTCTTCTGTGCTGTTTCTGTCGGACTCTCCTCCACATCTTTAACCTTCTGGTTCCTGGTCTCTCTGCAGGACTCCTCAGGCTGTGACTCTGGCTCGGATGCTTTCACTTGCAGGGCTTCACCACTTGGACCACACAAGGGCTTGTCTGCTTTGGTAAGTGGGCCATGTGTGTCTTTCAAGTAGGTGGCTGTTGGTATCACAGTCACATCTGCTCCCGTGTCCAGTTTGAATGTGATGTTTTTGCCGTTGATTTCCAGCATTTTTTTCCAGTTGTTGGGACGTTCTCCTGCCGATACTGCTCCCAAAAACAGTTTGTCGTCCTCCAGGGCGGCGTCCTCATCCTTCTGGACTGCTCCCACTCTGCCTGATCTGCACACAGCTGCAAAATGTCCCCTCTTTCGGCATTTCCTGCACTCTGCGTCTCGTGCTGCACAGTTCACTTTGTTGTGTGCAGGTGATTTACCACAGCGTCCACAGTACTTGTATCCTTTTTGGATTTCACTCTGTTTGTTTCGTGTGGTTTATGTGCTTGGTTGTCGCTGAAGGTTCTTTTCTTGAAATTTAATAAGTCCACGTTAGCATGCTGTGTCATTCCCGTCGTCTCTCTCACGACTGGTTGTTGTTTCTTTATCTCTTCATGCTGTCTTATTTGTTGCACCGCCTTTTCTAACGTTAGTCCACTGTCCATCTGCAGTTTCTCTGACAGGCCCTGGTACTGTATGCCCACCACTAACCTGTCTCTTATCATTTCGTCTTGCAGTGGTCCATACTGGCAGTTTTCTGCTAACTTATAGACTGCACCTATGAAGGATTCAGCTGATTCACCAGCATCTTGGCTTCTTTTGTTAAAACGTGCCCGCTCATATATAACGTTGTATTTGCCAATAAAGTGTCTGTCAAAAGCTTCTTTTACACACTTGTATTTCTTAAGCTCATCCTGACTCAATCCCAGTGTTCCTAAAATGTCATCCGCTTTATCGCCCATCGTGTAAACTAACGAGTTCACTTGATAGCTTTCGTCTTTACCGTCCAATCCAGCTGCCATCCGAAACCTTTCGAAGCGGCGAATCCAGTTGGGCCATGACGAATAATCGCTGAAATCTAAGTTTTCAGGTGGGTTGATCGAAAACAGGGAATCCATCCTCTGTTCGTCGTGTCCGCGGCGTTAGCTTAGCACAGTGTTGTCCACGCGGCATTAGCTTAGCTCCTCGTTCACTCACGGGACGCGCCGTGTTAAAACTGCTGCTTTCTCACCGACATCGACATTGCGGAGACGGGCTTCTTCACTTCTGACACCATGTAATGTTATGCCTACTCCTCAGTGTGGACACCATCCAGACGGGCAGCACTTGGAGATACTTAGTCAGGCTTTATTAACTCTTGAACACGAACACATGTACAACTCACGAGCGTCACTCTACAGCCAACGGTGCATCACCTAATGTGTCCCCTAGTGGACCAGTACCAACACATTGGTTCCTAGTGTCTGCTCACACAACA
>JBBPBX010014468.1:18391-50845 GCA_038048925.1 Garcialebias charrua
TCAAGATCGCCTATTTTCTTTTGTATAACTTGAAAAATGCAGGTACGTTGTGTCGCATTTGGGTGTTCTAATATTGCCAGTGGACAAGTGAGCCTTTTCACTTTCACAAAAGATGAAAAACTTTGTCAAGAATGAACAATCTAATTCTACCATTCTAATAGCAGCTGCAGACTGCACGTCAAGTCCCTACGTCACATGAACTCGCATGCGTAAGTACCCGGATGTGGCGTGCCGAAACACGGCGCCAAGTTTAAAATCACTTTGAAACAAATTTTCATTGATTTATCATTTTGCTTGTAAAAACGAACATAGTTGAATGATACAACATACTGTATATATGTTGTGCCACTTTATGCATAGTTCCAACATCATGTCACACCACCTTTAAGAAGCAGTGAAGTCTCTGGGGTTTTTCTTTAAGAAGATGAAAATATGTGGGGGAGAAAGTCAATAAAATAAAACCTTAGAATCATGTCATATTGTTAAGTTTGCAGATGATACAGCGGTGGTGGGATGCATCACAAACAATGATGAGTCCAGCTACAGACAGGAGGTGGAACACCTGGAGAGCTGGTGCAAAGAGAATAATCTTCACATGAATGTGAAGAAGACAAAGGAGATGATTGTGGACTTCAGAAGGAACAAACACACCCATGCCCCATTGATAATAGGCGGGTCTGCAGTGGAAGTGGTCTCCAGCTACAAATACTTGGGTGTACACATGAATGATAACCTCAGCTGGAGCAACAACACCACCAGCCTGATCAAGAAAGGTCATCAGAGACTCTACTTCCTCAGACGGCTGAGACGAGCTGGTCTGAGCAGCCCAGTTCTCACCTCCTTCTACAGGTGTGCAGTGGAGAGCATCCTGTGCTCCAGCATCAACGTGTGGCATGGAGGCTGCACAGTTGAAGAGAGGAAAGCTCTGCAGAGAGTGGTGAAGGCTGCACAGAAGTCTGTTGGAGTCAGTCTCCCCACCATCACAGACATTTACACCTCTAGATGCAGGAAAAGAGCCACCTGTATCATGAAAGACCTCACTCATCCAGCACACTCACTCTTTGCCCCACTCCCCTCAGGACGGAGGTTGAGGAGCATCAAGTGTAGAACCACTAGACTGAGGAACAGCTTCTACCCTGAGGCTGTTAGACTCATGAATAAATAAAAATAAAATTAAAATAAACACTGCAAAATATCACATCATGCTGATGCTGATCTGTTTTCTTGTTGCTGTGTTCATCTGTGTTCATCTGTGACCATCTGCTCATACAAACTCATGTTCGTGCTGCTGTTTATTCCCACTATATTAGGCTTAGTGTATTACTAGTTGATGTTTTTCTTAGTTAGTTCTCGATGTTATTACTGTTTTTCTCTTTCATTTGTTGTTGGATGTAACTGGGACCTCGTGTACATAATCTCGTTTTCATCTCATGTACCACATGCGGTGCAAATGACAATAAAGACTCTCTGACTCTGACTCTGACTCTGATATATAACCAAATGACTCGAGCATCCACTTGGTTTAGCTACATTAAGATGGCTCTAGTAAGTAAACATATCTGGTCAAATCGGACGAGTGCAGAAACTTGAAGAAGACGTTTAGGTGTAAATAAAGGAGTGGATCTACTGCTAAATGCACCACAAGTGGAAGAATGAGGAACAGCTGTCATTAATTCATCTTCAGTCAGGATGGTTGAGTTTGGCATTCGAACACAACTTTAATGAAACTTCTGCAAGACCCACTAGTATACTGTTTTATTTTCAACTTTGCTCCTACACAGTTTAACTCAACTACTGTATGTTAAACGCCATTATAAACAACAGCATCAAAACTGACAGAATCTTAATGAACATTTAGCTGTTTGCCAACATATCTATGAGGTTTGTATAAATATTTATCAGAATTTTTACCACACTTTGAATATTGCCTTGCTTTTTTATTGCTTTGCTTTGTGGTGGACAACAGATGTGGTACTACTGTCATTTCCAGACTATTGAGTGCAAATGAGCTGTGGGGAGGGGAGAACAGGGACAGTGTTTAGTCATTTCATTGGTCAGCTTTCTTTCCCCTTTATTTATGCAGGTAGTCTCATTGAGTTATGAGGACTCGGGTGTGACGAGGCTAAATGTTTTGGCGGCATGAAGCTCGTTAGCACGTCCAAAAAAAAAACCATAAATAAGCCGCAGCATTGTAGCTGCAAGGTTCAAAGCGTGTGAAAAAAGTAGCGGCTTATAGTCCAGAAATGAGGGTACTCTAGTTGTCAAAGCAGTAAAAATAATTTAATCCACGGCTTGACCAGGCTGCGAACACACACAGTGAGATACGTACTTTGAATGGGACTGTTATGTTCATCCCCCGGGGTCCAAGTGAGCTGAACACTTCTCTTCATCTGGTCTGTCAGCTCCAGGTCAGTGGGGGGGTCGGGCTTCTCTGAGGGGACAACATTAGAAATGAGAGGCAGCATGCTTATTGTGGGTCATGTTTCTGTGAATATGACTGTACAAACGTCAAAAGCTTGCATGAGAAAGTGCAAAATAAAACATGTGGATTTATTTACACGTTCCATGTAATTACATCATTTGACCCACTGACGATGATGCACATGCAGACGCTGCTTCATGCATGATGAAATGACTGACGCGCAGCTTGAGGACCTGCGCTCCGGCTCACACCCGACACATTAAAGCAGCGCTCGTGTTGTGATGATGAAGTGAAGCGTTTAATGAGAAAATCTCACATCACATCTGCCTTGAAACTGCCTTTGACTTGAAGTGCAAGAGGAAATGCATCTTTTTATTGTCGTTAAATGTTTGTATCAGCGACTCGTTGCGTTCGACACTTCATTTAGCAAAAAACGGAAAAGCAATAAAACATAAAATGGTCATAAAAATCAATTTATGGAACAGATGAAAAGAGAAACAGCTCCATGAATGTCAAAACCACAGAACTTGTCCTGGCATGCTGTGTTTAACAGAACCGTACAGCCAACACCACAAGCACATGCTGCAGAGCACATCTGGATGCTGCAGGTTTACCTGGAACGGCCTCTACAGGTCGGAGGGAGGGCAGGAGTGAAATAAGGAGTTTGAGCTCAGTCGACCATCACAAAGTTACAGTAAGTTATCTGTCTGGCTGAGAGGGCGGCAATCAAATATCTATGCTTCTGACACCATCACTCACTACATCTGCTCTGACACACATACTCCACTAATCATCCTTAGAGAGCTGGCAGGCTGTATTTTAAAAACATGTTTTCATCTCTAGGAGAAGATGAACAGACAGTTCATGTAAAGTAGATCAGGTTGTTTCTGTGTCCAGCTCCAGCAAAACAACACGTACCAACAACAGTGAGCTTGGTGGAGGCTGAGTCGTGGTCCAGAGTGGTGTTCATGATGCACGTGTACACCCCCGCATCGCTCTCTGTCACATCCATGATTTTCAGACTATCAGAGCCAACAATGAATCTGAAGGGGACAAAAAAAAAAGAATATACCGTAATTAGACAAACCGTCTAGAGTTTTTGCCAAATAGCTATTTCAAGATCAGTGTGAGAGATTTGTTCTGCATTAAGACACAAGAGAGCAGGTGAGGCGTTAATGTGCTGACCTCTCTTCATCAGGCAGCTCGCCATCATCTTTGAGCCAGGTCATGGTGGGAAACAGGGTTTTGTCATGGTTTACTATGCACTCAAACACCACAAACCTGCCCCGCTGGACCGTTTTATACTCTGGCTGCTTCAGGATCCGCGTGGGTTCTGAAGGCAGGGAGAGACGGACATGAACAACAAAAAGAAAAAGGAAGCGTCTTCACTTGTCTACACACACAAATCTACACAAACATTGTTATTTACATGTAGTCTTAAAAACCCTAACCACTAGCACAAATACTTCATAAATGTAAGGAAAATGACACATTTATGGGCCAACTTAAAAGCAATGCAACAAAACAACATTATAATTACAGGCCTGGCATNACACACACACACACACACACACACACACACCCTGCCTTTGATGCCAGAGATTTAATCAAAAATATCTCTATCTCTATCTCTAAAGGTAACTCTATCCTGTTATGTAGAGAAATGTTTTGGTCAAACCTTGAAAATAATGTATTATGAGCAAAAGAAAAAGATCACTCAGACTTTTAACAGTGTGAAATAATATTACATTTGCTAGAGCCCAACCGACATATTGGAAGGGCTGATATTTTAGGCCAATATAGATGTTTGGTGATCAATGGGTATCGGTGACAATTGTCCCATTATGCACTGATATAAACACTTCACTTAAAATGCTGGAAACAGCTGTAATTGTACAATGTATCCAGCAGAGGGTGCATGAAGACTTTCAAGTCATGGCCGTTCACTTAAGTTTCACTTTCACTTTCAGCACAGATGAAGCAGGGGTTTGCTGAATAGAGCATAGTAAGTTTAAAGTCTAACTGATCTGTAAAACAAATCAACCATAATAAATTATCTTCAGTCCTCCAACCCGCTTGTTATTAGCTACATGCTTCTCAAGTTAGCAAGCTAACGTTTAAATAACCTAGCATAGGCCTTGTAAACTTTATCCAGAATAATAAATCTAACATAGCTGTAAAATATACATCAGTGTTAGTAACATTAGCTCTGTTGTCAATGAAATGCTTTGTTTGTCTGTTTGTCTGAAAGATCCAAAGACTGTGAAGATATGGACATGATGGTCGTAAAAGAAATAATAAGTCATGTTTTAGAACCATTTACATATACAGTATTTGTAATTTGTCGTTCTCAACTGGAATTTTTCCAAACAGAATTAAAATAGCAAAAGTGGTTCCTCTTTACAAGAATGGCGACAAATGTCAATATAACAACTACAGACCAATCTCTCTGTTGCCACAGTTCTCTAAAATTTTGGAAAAATTGTTTGCATCCAGATTTGATCTCTTTCTTGAAAAACACAAAATATTAAGTAATAGTCAATACGGGTTTAGATTTTAAAAAATCAACTTCGGCTCTAATGGAGTTGATGGAACACATTACCACGGCCGTAGATCAAAAACAATACAGTATTGTGTAAGTGTGTTTGTTGATCTAAAAAAGGCATTTGACACAATTGATCACACAATACTACTTGAAAAATTGGATAAATATGGTATCAGAGGACCGGCTCTGCAGTGGTTACATAGTTATTTGCAAGATAGAAAGCAATTTGTACAAATAGATGAAATAAGATCTAGCCTTTGTGATATATCATGTGGAGTACCGCAAGGATCTGTACTTGGTCCCAAGTTGTTTATTTTGTATATTAATGATTTAATGGATGTTTCGAGTATCCTCAAATGTGTTATTTTTGCTGGCGACACTACTTTCTTTTATTCTGGTAATAACTTGGAGCAAATGTTGGAATTGATGAAGAATGAATTTTTTAACATACAAACTTGGTTTAACTTAAATAAGTTATCACTAAATATAAAAAAAAACCAAATTATATGATTTTCAGTAATAAAAAGATAACTACCGAAGTTCCTTTCAGAATCGATGGAGTTGAAATATGTAGAGTAAAATAAATGAAATTCTTGGGTGTAATCATTGATGATAGATTGTCATGGATAAATTCCGTTAAAATTAAAATATCCAAATCCATTGCAGTACTACCGGTAAATAAGGTAAAGCACCTACTTAATGATAAAGCTTTGTTTTTGCTGTATACAGTAATACAATCATAGTACCACATTTAATTTATTGTGTTGAAATCTGGGGTACAGTGTGCAAAACTACAACAAAACCTATTTTTGTTTTACAGAAAAGAGCTTTAAGAATAATAAGAACGCATTATTATCATCCATCCAGTGTATTATTTTATCAATTGAAGTTGCTAGGATTTTATGATTTGGTGGAATATAATATTTTCTTACTAATATATAAAGCACAAAATAACACTCTACCTTGAAATATTCAAAAGCTTTTTGTAAAAAGGATAAGTTGTTATAATTTAAAAGGTACAGATATTTTTGTTAAACCACAATATAGAACAAGTTTAAAGCTTCAGTATGTAGCTTTTTTATAAACATATTTCTTCACTCTGTCACTACCTCCTGACAGACTGATGTTAGCCAGGTAATCTCTGAAAAAAAAAATATATATATTGTCCCCTTGCTTCTCCAGGTGGTAAATAAGCATTTCTAAAAAGAAAAGGTGACACGCCATTTTCCAGCCAATAAAAACAGAGTTTGTAACCAGCCAATAAAAACAGAGCTTGAATTTGAATCAGCCAATAAAAACAGAGCTTGAATTTGAATTTCAGCAGACCATGGGAGAGCAGAGCCATATATGGCTCTGAGGGGGAGGGATCAGAATGCTTTGCCTGTTGAAATTTTTTCTAAGTGCTGCAGTTCTACAGAAACTGCAGACTGAACCTTTAAAGGGTTGTTTTACTTTAATACATGGAATTGGTATATGGAATGGATTGGAATATGATGTTAAAGTTGCTCAGTCAATGTCTGTAGTTAAGAAAATTATTAAAAATAGATTGTTGAAAAGTTATGTGCGAATGTTATATATTTAAAGACCGTGTAAAGTGAATTTCAACATTTTCTTAAATAAACATTATAAATGTGATAATTGTAATCTTGTAAATGAGTAAAAAGTCTCAAAATTGTAGCTCAATTAATTTTGGAGTTATAGAGCAAACTGTGTATAAACATATTTCTGGTTCAGGATTTTTTAGGCGTGTTTTAAACGTGACCGCGTTTCGTCACGCGGTCCTCATTAGTATAGCCCCCACCCCCTGCAGCTCCGGCCGTATAAATTCGCCTCGGTGGAGCCGTTCACTCGCGAATCGCAGACAGCATCAGATAGCAATAGCATAGATATTTTGTTCATTGTTAGCTAGCTAATCAATTATGCCTCGTTCGTGCATCTTCCCTGGATGTCGCAATGGTCAGGGCACCCGTACAAATCATAACATGTTTTTATACTGCGTCGTTTTATGCTGAGTATCTGTAATGCCTGGTTGGGACAATGGTTAGAGCGCTTGCCTTCCGTCCCAAAGCCCACGGGTTCAAATCCCGCATGGTGCAACTCTTTTTTTTTTTTAAATTCATTCCAGATTAAAAACACACAAGAAAACTATTTACAAAAACAGCGTAACTCTTGGAAAAAGTAGCTGCTGTTACAGACAGAACTCGGATAAAAACAGAGCAGGTTTACTGGCTCTGCTGTCTGCCTCAGTGCCTCTCCACTGTGGGACACGAGCAGGACCAGCGCAGCTGCCTGAAACCACGCCCACGCACTGACACGCCCCTAGCGTTCCAGACCAAGAGAAAATAAGGTTTTTTCATGATTTTTGAGACTTAATTTTATAAGGTAAACAATGTTTTTAATCAGTCAGATTTAAATGGGTGATTAATAACACATATTTATGCCATGTGACAAACTAAAAACACACATTTAATTTCACTTTACACGGTCTTTAAAATCTCTATAAATTAGTTATATTATTATGAGTTATAAATATGGTTTATGGATCATTTTTGCTTGAATTGATTGTTTAAATGGAATTTTGTTTTTTTAAAGGGGCAGATATTATAAGATTGTCTTCTTCTGCTGCTTCCTTTCATTTTAAATTTGTTCTTTTGTGTTTTAAATTTGAAATGAATAAATAGTTGTTTTTTTTTATCTTTACTTCTCTACAAAGAAAAATAAACTCTGCTGCGGTCAGTACTAATTATTAGACCTTCACCATACGTGACTGACTGTTAAACAATGAACAGGGAAGGGCTTCTTAAAAAAATATATTTGTTTTAAATATATTTATGTAACACTCCTGATAATTTTATGGTGAATAGTGGAGGATAGAAAATGTGAACGTGCGTTAGGAAGACTGTTTTTATGACCAGTGGACAACTTGTAAACCTACTGTGGGACTACGTATAGCAGGGGTGTTAAACCCATTTACAAAATGGGGTTAAAATTAAAACCTTTTTCAAACTAAGGGCCAGTTTCAGAATCTACATGAACTCAAGTCAGATGCCTAACATCTTCTCTGGGCTGCAGGTTCCTCAACAAGAGTTTGATTGGTCTCATTTGATGTTGTCTGTTACACTTTTGACATCATAATCAAAGATTACTGGAAAAAATTAAAGTGATAAAAGTATTTTATATTTAAATAAGATCTTGGGGGCCAGATAAGATGTCAACGAGGGCCACATTTGGGCCCCGGGCCTTGAGTTTGACACATATGATGTATAGCGTGGATCTGATTAGCTTAGCTTCATGGCTGCTAACAGCTAACCAGCCCTGCACCACTCACTGTTTTTTTAGATTGTTGGGGGTGGACAAAGCTCAAAAATGTTCAGCCATTACATCGGTTATCGGCAGTCGCCTTGCCCTCCCAATATCAACATCCCAAAAATGTCCATATCAGTCGGGCTCTAGTATTTGGTAACTTTTACCATTTGTGAGAAGCAGAGCAATAATCTCAAACACTTTAGATCAAAGTCCCCCCCCCTCACCTTTGACCTCCAGGTAGACATGATTCTCATAGATACCCAGCATGTTGCTGGCAACACACGTGTATTTTCCACTGTGTTGGGCTTGAGCTACGGGAATCTCGATGGTGCCGTTCTCGTGCAGGACGTAAGGGTCTCCGTCGAGGGTGCTGGAGCGAGTGTCTTTGAACCTAAGACGGAGAGATGTCCCATTACGAAGAAACATTTTATGACACCTTCAAGGTTCAAGGTTCATTTCCTCACCATGTAATTTTTGGAATGGGTGATCCAAAGGAAGAGCAGTCTAACAGGGCCGGGTGGTTTTTGATGACCTGGTAGATTTTGTTGGGTGGTGTCATCACTCTGGGTGGCTCCGCTGCAACGAGCCAACAGCAGTTATTTCCCTGTTGTCACCTCAGAAACAGCAAGAATTGAAAATGGCGTTGGAATCACGTGTTAGAAACTCACAGAGGACGTTGATGAAAGCGTTGGACAGGAGGTAGCCGTACGCATTGGAGACGTTGCACTGGTACACCGCGCTGGAGCCAATCTGGACGTTGGTGAAGATGATCATGTCATCCTCCACCTTCCTGTCTGCATCTGGAGGGGAATCTGTTCAAACACAACAGAGAGTTCAAGTGCTGTTTTATTCTCAAATGTCAAATACCTGTTGCTGGAATAATTCTGACTAGATCAATGGCAGCACAGGTGTAATACAATGTATCGTCAGTGTTGGTAAAACAGATGTGCAAGATGTGTAAGGTCTGTAAAAAAGATCATGAGTCTTTCTAAAGAAAAGTTCTGAGCATCACTGAGTTCAGCATCAACAAGATGTCAACATCATTTTGTCATTTTATTTGTTGCGCAAAAAGCAACACCTACAAAGTTTTTTATTTTATTTTATTTTATTTTGTTTTTTATGAAGTTATCTTCAGACTTTATTTCCTGCCTTGCTGCCTGTGGTTGTTCCTTACGAGCCTCAAACGAGCCAAACAAGATTAACTTTCATTTAAAGAGAGATTATTTTATCCTAACTCTTAAATTAAATGTTTTCCAACATTACACACTTGTGCACTTATCAGTTCTTTGAAATTATGTAAACATCTGCACTAAAATGAAGTTGTTCTGTGAAAGAGTTGTGAGCAATGAATATCTTACCTGTTGCACTTAGCTCTTTGAACAGACTGATTTTAGAGAACTAACGCTAACAGCTAGTCTGAGCGGAGCCAAGGCTTAAATGTGTTGCTGCCATCTTAATTAAAACAACTCCAATCTCAACGGGTTCACTGAAGAGCATCCAAACACCATTTACATTGCCATAAAGTTCACATTGTACATATAATCACATGAAAGTGTTAGGCTGTCTGCAGAAACAAAAAGCCTCAGGAGCAAGGAGTTTGCTCTGCTTGGAGCACTTCCAACAAAAATAGTGTTTTAATTTCTGCAAGAACAATCAAATAAAGCAGAATTGATGGCATGGCGTGTACATTAACTCATATGCTGCTGTGCCACTCTTTGAAAATGTCAATGCTAGAACCTTCAGTTTATTTTATAGATATACTTTTTATACTTTTTATACTACTATGCAAAAACTCAGGACAGTATTACACTTTTATTATTTCATTTTATGCTTATGTTCATTAAATGTTTAGTGTTTTAGTGTTGGTGTAAATTTTCATACTTTTATACTACTATGCAAAAACTCAGGACAGTGTTACACTTTTACTATTTTATGCTTATGTTTATTAAATGTTTTAGTGTTTTAGTGTTTAAATGGTTACTGTTGCACCGAGGGACTGAGAGAAACACAATTTCAATCCTGTGTATGTCCTGTACATATTGCAGTTCTGACAATAAAGTTGACTTTGACTTTGATAATGAGCATTTACATGAATGGGTACAACATTTCTGAAAGTGGAGTTTTAAGATAACAGCAATCCATTTCGATCTCGGCTTCACCCAGACCAGCTCATCAGTCTGGCAGAAATTAAACTTGTATTTCTCCAGCTGATTGCTCAAAAAGCTATGTACACAGATATATTAAATGTCCACAACCATTCTCCATACTCTTACTTTGAAAGATCTACACTATCCTTTTAATGTCTTTTGACACTAAACAGGAATGTTTAAATTTCTACACAAATCTTAAAGGTCCACTGACATGATTTTTTTACTATTCATAAAATTGCTCAAAATATATATATTTTATCATTTAAAGGTTCAGTCTGCAGTTTCTGTAGAACATCAGCACTTAGAAAAAATTTCAACAAGCAAAGCATTCTGATCCCTCCCCCTCAGAGCCATATATGGCTCTGCCCCCTTGTGGTCTGTTGAAATTCAAATTCAAGCTCGGTTTTTATTGGCTGGTTACAAACTTTGTTTTTATTGGCTGGAAAATGGCGGGTCACTTTTTCTTTTTAGAAATGCTTATTTACCACCTGGAGAAGCAAGGGGACAATATTTTTTTTTTTTTCAGAGATTACCTCTCTAACATCAATCTAGTGACAGAGTGAAGAAATATGTTAAAAATATATTGTTAGAAAAGTTACATATAGCAGCTTTAAATATGTTCGTTTTTGCAAACAAAATGATAAATCACTTTAATTTTGCTTTAAAAGTGATTTTGAACTTCAAGCCGTGTTTAATCATGGGAAATCCGATTACACACGAACGCACCATCTGTGACGTAGTGTGAGGCAGAGCTCTGGGCTTGTCACAGTGCGCGGGTGTGAGCAGCTCGACATGAAGGTAAGTCTGATACAGCATCAGACCTAAATTAGATCCTGTTGTTTCTTGTTCCATCACCCAAACTATTTTCTGCTTCCCAAAATGAAGACAAATAACTCAAATCTTCACATAGATTGATAAATTCATCTGGTTTTAAATTGTCCGCTATTAAAGAGACCAGAGCCCTCTGCCTCTCACTACGTCACAGATGGTGCGTTCGTGTGTAATCGGATTTCCCATGATTAAACACGGCTTGAAGTTCAAAATCACTTTTAAAGCAAAATTAAAGTGATTTATCATTTTGTTTGCAAAAACGAACATATTTAAATGATAAAATATATATATTTTGAGCAATTTTATGAATAGTAAAAAAATCATGAGTGGACCTTTAACCATAGGACTGAAAATGTTATTAAGCTCAAATGCATCTGCAAAGACAAAAATGTTTCCTTTGAAATATGAAAAAGTCTAAATAAAGAACTGCTTATAGAATCGGTGTGACAAACGTGTCGGAGGAGCAGCTCTTACTCTCTATGGGGACGCCGTTCATGGTCCACGTGATGAAGGGTTTGGGTATTCCACTGGCTCTGCAGGTCAGCGCTCCATTCTCTCCTGGAGCCACAACAAGGTTCCTGGGCGGGCCACTGATCCAGTAAGGGGCAGCTGGAGGTAGAGCAGAGAGAATTCATTACTGTACTGAACACACAACCCTGCTGCCATCTGTGCATCAATCAGTTATGAGATGGAGGAAGAGGGCAAATGTAAAAAAAACTAGGGATGCACCAATCCACATTTCTCACTTCCGATCCGATACAGATACTTGAAAACTGGGTTTCGGCCGATACCGATACTTTTCCAATCCGATACTGTTCAGGTATGTGAATCTGTATAATTAAATTTTTGTACCCACACTATTCATTTTAACATTGTGTGAGTTAAACCCAATGAAGACACTCTTGAGCCTTACATCAGGAGACTCACTAACTTTAACAGCACACAAGAGGCAGGTCTATACCACACACATGTCCTCACTCATGGTGCAGCTGGAAAACAAACAAAAAAACGCTAACCATGATGGGAAAGACAACAAAATCCACTCCCCTTAACCACTAAGAGAGTGGATTTTGTTGTCTTTCCCATAATGCTTAGCGGTTTTTTGTTTGTTTTCCAGCTGCACCATGAGTGAGGACATGTGTGTGGTATAGACCTGCCTCTTGTGTGCTGTTAAAGTTTGTGAGTTTCCTGTTGTAAGGCTCAAGAGTGTCTTCATTGGTTTTAACTCACACAATGTTAAGACGGCAGTCACAGAATGTGATGGAACACAAGTGCTCTTTGAAGCTGGATCGGAAATATCGGCAGGTTGGATCCGATATCCGATACTTAAATTATGCTGGTATCGGATACCAATACCGATACTGGATCGGATCGGCCCCATCCCTAAAAAAACATCAAGAGTGTGTGCTGGTTTCGATCAGAATCTTCACCTTTGACGGCGACGCTGATGACGTGGTGCACAGAGCCCAGCTGGTTCCTGGCTGCGCAGCGGTAACCTCCTGCATCCGCCTCGGACACGTTCACGATGCGAAGGGTCTTGTTGAAGTGCAGGAAGGACGTGCGCCTGGACGGAAGATCGCCGCTCACTTTGGTCCAGGATACTTCAGGAGTCGGACTGAATCCAGTAAGAAACGAGTGATGACCAAGAAGGTGGGTCCTCAGATCTTTGTCATATTCAACACTGGTTCTCTGACTTACAGTCCATCAGCGATGCACTCCATCTCCAGAACGTGTCCCCGCAGCACCACCATGGAGCTGGAGGAGCCAGATGGGGTGAGGAAGGTGGGCTTCCTTTCATCCACTGGGGCTTCTGCAGTCACACACACACACACACACACACACAGTGAGTAAAAAGCCCAGATGCAACATTCAGCACGAGTCCAGGATGAAAAGAAGAGGTCCGTTCTGCTCACTAACCCCCCACCAGTCTACAAAGTGAAACCTGTGCTGCTCTGAGATGAACTGTGCTCATGCACTGCAAAAATACTCATGTTTTATTAATAAATATACATTAACAGCCAGTGTGTTTTAATACACTGAGTTATGTGTGTGTGTGTGTTGATTACTAAGAAACTGCCCTCACATTACTAATAAAAAATAAATCTACTGCTCTCTGTTTATAGTAATAATCTTTAAAAGTTAATCAGTTACTAAAGTCAAAACTAAACCTTTTTATGATGACTAGTTGTTTTCATGAATTTGAGGGAAACGGACATGTTTCAATGTTTCAAGTGTTTCAGAGTTTACTCAAACTCTTCACACACACACCAAAAGAGTTTTAAAGCAATGAGTAGTAAATAAATGTGAAATTAAAATGTTAGTGTTTGAATCAAGGATTGAATGGAGAAAATGGAAAAATGTTTTTATTAGAAATAAAAATTACATTTGCTCATTTTTCTAATAGAGAAGAATTTAATTTGGAGGAGTGTTAATCATTAATAGTTTAAGTTTATACTTACCTTGGTCATTTTTAAGCTAAATACAGTGCAAAGTTCAAGTGAATGAAGAGAAAGTTAGCCAAATAATTATGGGGGGTAGGGGTGGGGTGGGGGGTCAGCTGGAGTGATTTTTAGGGTTGAGGGGTGTTAAAAGGTAAGCTGCAGTTCCCAGTTCTATGTTAGAGGTGGCCACAAGAGGGCGCCAAATCCCAGCATGAATAAACCACAGAGCTTGTAAAATCAAATAAATAATAATAATAATCCAAGGAGAACCGGGTAAAGGAGTGGTGTTAGAGGGTAAAGGTTAGAGTTTGGATCTCTAGTTTTGGAGGTGAGGAGGAATAAAAACTAGAGGGTTGTCAAAACTCACCACTAAACAAATCAGTGTCATTGTAAAAATCTGCCATTGTGTCATTGATTGCATCCACTGCAACACAACAGAAAATCACACGTGCATCAAAGGAAAAATGTTATGAAGTTAAAAAAAAAAGTAACAAACATTTGGATAAATTAACACGACAATGATAAAATCTAAACAAAACTCAAAATTGTAGATGAGGAATGTCTTTGGGGTCCAGACTCAGCCTGTGAACTGTCAGTGTGAAGTGACAGAGAACCTCGAGAACTCGCACAACATGTCTTTTCAGGGGGACGACGACCATATGAGACATATGAGCCTCGCACGCTGTCAAGTTAGCACAAACAGAAAGAGAACTGCTTCTTATACACACACACACACACACCACTGCTCTGTATTCACCTCGTTCGTACAAAGGTTCACCACGCTCCAAGGTTTTTACCACATTTGAGAGAGAGACTTACGGTTGAGGACCCTGACAGTGATGGGTTGTTTCTGCTGGATGGTTTGTGTGTGCGTGAAGCGAGCGTAGCAGATGTAGTCGTTTCTGGAGTCCTCTCGGAGAACGTTCGAGAAGTAGAGGTCGCCGTTCAGGGACTGGGACACCCGCTTGCTCTGAGGCAGCTTCTGAAAGTCTGAAAAGTGCAAATGTTTAAGTAAACTCACATTATTATGAGTTAACAGAGTATTTTCTGACGTAAATGTCACACTGTAGTCTAAGTCACATCAGTATAAATACGTCTAATGAAGTGGGAAAATCCACAAAACTGTTGCATCTACTATGCATCACCGCTGACGTGTCGTGTTGGTTACATGTCACCACTGACCACCTGGAAACGTGGGCCGGTGTTGTGCCAAAAATCAACTGGCTGCCAAATGGCGGTAGCGTGCACGGGAGGACTTTAACAAGAATTTAACAAGAATAACACTTATAAACAATTATTTGTTTGCTCATAAGTAAATGTGTGCCTCAGTTGAACTTTTCCTTCATAAATTCACTTTGACGGTCAAATCAGCTGTAATTCAAAAGCTGATATGAAGAAAAATGAATAAGCAGTGGGCGACTCGCTGTGCATTTCTTTGAAATTTAACAAGATAAACACTTAAAACAATTATTCGTTTGCTCGACTTTATAGCAAAAGTGTGTCCCAGTTGAACTTTTACTTTATAAATGCACTTCAAAGGTCAAATCAGCTGCATTTTTCCGGTGCTGCTCAGCAAAATGAAGCTGATTTGACTGTTGCTCCAGGCAGACGATGGTGGCAGGTTATGATGGCAAGCCCATTGTGTCATTAATAGCTACTTTTACCTACTACGTGATACAACCTTGATATAACAGTTTATCTGTTTTAACTGAGCTCTAGAAATAAAGATGACGACTTGACAACGGCATGCTACACTGCTCGACTGCCGTCTAGTGGCTGAAAATGGTAGTACTTAATATTTTCAGTCAGAATGAATGAAAACAGTCATATCTCAGCCAGAAATTGGTTTATAAATATGGGAAAAATCCATAAATAAGTTGCTTTGGCGTATAAGTCATAGGGGATGCAAATTATGCAAAAACTGTGACTTATAAGGTGAAAAATACAGTACCGGTAGGACTGGAAAGCACCTTGCATGGTAGTCTGCCGCTACCGGTGTATGAATGTGTGTAACACTTTGAGATTTTCACTAATGAAAAGTGCATTATAAATTGAATTCATTATTATTATTATTATTTTTACCCAAAGCAGGATGTGAGGGAGGTTACAGATGGCATTACGGTGAAACTCTTCCCAAAAATATGTGATAAATACATTAAGAAATCAAAAGTCATGCAGCCTGAGCAAGAAAACAACAACTTCTACAGGATTTGAGGTCAACAGGCCAACAAACTGTAAAACTAACTTTTATTTTTACCTGCAACATTTACAGATAATACAGTAAGTCAGGAGTGAGGGACTTACTATTGTCCATCCAGAATATAATGGGGGGAGGAATGCCTGCGGGGGGTCGGCACGGCAGCACCAAGGACACACCTTCCTGCACCACGATTGGCCTCATGTTTTCCTTTGACCACAAGGGAGACCCTGGAGTGTTTGACATGATGAACAGAGTCACATGCTAACATGAAATACTGATACTGGACACGTCGATGACAGGTGCATTGTGGGAAGATCGCAGGTCGATGCCTAACCGAGTCACAGACAGCTACAAGGGAACAGACATCAGGATATTAAAATCTATCCATTACTGGATCCTGCAAAATAAAACATGCATGACTTTAACTTCATGCAGCCTTTACCTTCCATGAGAGCTTGAATGATGAACAAGTCAACTTCAATGATTGAAGAAAAGGAAAAAATGAGATGTTGTGAAATATGTGCTGCTCAAATTAATGGAACATCAGATTGTACCAACACTTCATCCTCAGTAATCCTCAGTCAGGTCATCTGGACAGTTTTTATTTTTTTTGGCTGAGACGTTTCGTCCTTCATCCAAAGGACTTCTTCAGTCCGAGAAGCCACAAACAAACTGGAATCCCACAAATACCACACTCCCATAGTGGGAAAAAACCAGTTTGCTAGTGATAAGATGGTTTCTGGGGCCCACCCTCTCCCCCGTCAACTCCTCTGATGCAGCCATGCCACACTGGTTCAAAACACCAGACTGTACTTACTGGACTGTCTCACAACGATGTTGTTGGAAATGGCGGTTCCGTGGTTGTTCCTCGCCGTGCACTGAAACACCCCCTCGTAGTTTTCAGCCCTCGTCATGCTGATGTCCATCACCAGCGTTCCGGAGTGGGGCCTCATGGTCACTCTGGGGTCCTCATCAATGTTGAAGTGGGTCCCATCTTTGGTCCAGGAAAATCTGAAGACACAAGTGCAGACTGTAACTAGGGATGCACCGATACAAATTTCTCGCTTCCGATCCAATACCGATACATAAAACTGGGTATCGACCGATACTTTTCCGATCCGATACTGTACAGGTATATGAATCTGTATAATGAAATTTTTGTACTGATACTATTCATTTTAACATTGTGTGAAATAAACCCAATGAAGACACTCTTGAGCCTTACAACAGGAAACTCACAAATGTTAACAGCACACAAGAGGCAGGTCTATACCACACACATGTCCTTCTTACTCATGGTGCAGCTGGAAAAACTAAAAAACCGCTAAGCATGATGGGAAAGACAACACAGCCCACTCCCCTTAACCACTAAGAGAGTGGATTTTGTTGTCTTTCCCATAATGCTTAGCGTTTTTTTTTTTAGTTTTCCAGCTTTAGGTGCAGCTGGAAAACTAAAATACCGCTAAGCATTATGGGAAAAACAACAAAATCCACTCCCTTAGTGGTTAAGGGGAGTAGACTGTGTTGTCTTTCCCATCATGCTTAGCGTTTTTTTAGTTTTCCAGCTTTAGGTGCAGCTGGAAAACTAAAATACAGCTAAGCATTATGGGAAAGACAACAAATAATAATAATAATAATAATAATAATGTCATATTTTTGTCATCTATGCAAGTTTCCACACAACGACGAAATTTGACTCTGCATTTAACCCAATCACCACCAGGTGGCAGCGGGCAGCTATACAAAGCGCGCCGGGGAGCAATGTGATTAGATGTGCTGCTCAAACACACCACAAGACTATGCCGTGACTGGGGTTCGAACCAGGGTCCTCCGGGTCCCAAGTCCAGTTCCCTTGCCACTACACCATCAAAATCCATTCCCTTAGTGGTTAAGGGGAGTGGGCTGTGTTGTCTTTCCCATCATGCTTAGCGTTTTTTTAGTTTTTCCAGCTGCACCATGAGTGAGAAGGACATGTGTGTGGTATAAACCTGCCTCTTGTGTGCTGTTAAAGTTTGGGTGTTTCATGTTGTGAGGCCCAAAGTGTCTTCATTTGGTTAAATTGCACAATGTTAAGACGGCAGTCACAGAATATGATGGAACACAAGTGCTCTTTGAAGCTGGATCAGGAATATCGGCAGGTTGGATCCGATATCCGATACTTAAATTATGCTGGTATCGGATACCGATACTGGATCGGATCGGCCCTATCCCTAACTGTAACAACGTGTGACTCACCAGAAACTGTGTCCCGATAATCTCATTCTGCATTGCATTAACATGAATATGGATTAAAGAAGTCAAACTGAAGCTCGTCTTTACTACAAACTGTAGCTAATGTACTTGCATTTCGTTTATCACAAACTCGATCCATCCCATTTTTTTCAAAATAAGAGTGGACATGACACACAATTGGCTGATTGATGGATGAGCCGCACAATCGGCATGTAATTATCATTTAAAATAAATTATTTGAAATTATTTAGCACCTGCTGCACATTTGTGCAGCCCATACTGCAGGATAAACTTCCTGCTGCAGCTGATCAGCTGCTCTCCTGCAGAGCTGAGAAGTGGGCGTGGCCAAAAGTGCTTGCAGGTGGCTGAGAGCAGAGGAGGCAGAGAGCTGAAATCATGACGCTGTGCTCTTTTAGCGTTTAGAGTTTAGAAATATTGTTTAGAATATTGCAAGGGTGTGGGAAGGGTCTAAAACGCCTTAATATATATATAAATATATAAATACTCAAATAAACTACTACTTGTACTACTATTCCTACTTAGTGATTTTTCACATCGCGGGGCTTCAGGGTACAGATCTCCCACGATAATTGAGGGACTACTTTACTTCCTTTCACCATGATTGCATGAAGCTACATGAGTCTGTAATATTAAATGAACCTCCTTGTTCATTTGGATTAATGTTAAGCAAAATAATATCAAAGATAAAGGCTAAAAACAAGATTTTTAATCACCAAAATCTTAATTATCATCACGCAAATTTAAAGTATTTAAGTCTTAGCCTTCTTCAGCCTCTGTTAAAGGCAACTCGCCAACAATTCAACACCATTTTATTTTATTTATTTTTTTTTACTTTGAATGAACCCAAACTCTAAAAGTAGATTTAATTTAATTTTTTTTAACTTTGAATGAACCCAAACTCTAAAAGTAGATTCAGGGATGGGAAACTGCTGGGAGCTGAATCCTCTCATGTGACAGACAGAGGAGCGTTTTTATTCACCAATTAGCGTCGTGAAATGTAAATCAACCTCGGTTTATTCCTACCTGGGATGTGGCTTCCCCTTGGCCTCGCAGTGAATTATAATATTCTCCCGTGGATCGATGATGTAATCCTTTGGGGACTGCTGAGTTATTGTCGGGGGCTGCGGCACTGGAGGGAATCAAAAGGAAGGAAGTAAAACCTTAACTGCATAACTACGCCATTTTTGTCCTGAAGTACTGACCACACGAGCAGTCGCTTTCAAACACACACACACACACACTGAAGCCAGACAGGAGTACAGTTTGCTGACATACGATAAATAAAAGCTTTCACAACATGTGCAATGGAAAAGGGCATGCAGAACACTCAGGTGCACTTCTTCTTCCTGCAACAATTTGACGCTCAGTGACTTCCTGCCAGCATCAGGGAGATGCTTAATGAACGATGACAAAACAAATAACAGAAGAACCTCATGCTGTTTGCAATCCCGCTCTACAGGGGGAAAAAACAAACATCTACCACTGCAGAAACACACAAAACCATAAAAAGCAGATAAAGAAATCAATGCATGCAAATGTTCACTTCAAATGGCACTCAGCACCTTCGAACAAATGAAATATTCAGCTACATAAACATAACTCTGCACACACAAATCAAAATGTTGTCATTGCGGACGCGTTCATTTGAGACTTACATCCTTCCAGAACTTTTGTGTTTTCCCCCACAATGAAACAGCAAATAAGAAACAATGTGACAATGGAGAGAAGCAGATTAGTCAAGACAACATACAGATTTCAGCTTCACTGCAACGTCTGCATACGTCTGGACCTTCATTAAGGATTGCAAGTATTCAACCAGAATATGTTACGTCCCTAAAATTACACTTTAATGAAAAACAAGCTCGAGGGATGAAAGTCAGTCTGGCATCCTCCTTGTCCTTTTTTATATCCATCAAAATAAGAACCTCAGGTCCAACATTGGCTTTATAATACAGAAGACAAAACCAGAAAAATAAAGAGTTAAACTTGAAGACTTCAGGAAATTTAGAATCTGATGCAGGTTTAGGATTCAACAATAAATAAAAAAGGCTGCAAAGCAAAGTATTTCAAAGTTCCTGTTGGGTTCAGTTTTAATGAATAATATCAATCAGAAAAGAGCTTCTTTAAAAAAAGAATAAAAAAGAAAAGAAATAAATAAAAAAAACTGAGCAAAATTAACACTTTACCTTTAATTCAGTAAAATTTAGGAACAAAGAGAATTAAAACAGTAACAGAGGAAACATGCAGCAGATTTTTTAATGAGTTTTTTGTTTGTTGCGCCTGTCACTGTGACATTAATGGAAAATTCTGAAATAAAGAACATGAATATACACAGGGTTAAACATAAAATAAAATAAAATAAAAACCAGAAAAGTAACATGCTGACACCTGAAGTTAAAACCACATTTCTTTTTCCTCTTTCCAAACCTTGGATCCTTAAATCTGTTGTTACACTGCATGGAAACCTTTCAGGCTACTCCAAATATCAAGAAGAAACAAACACACATGAACAGAACGTCTGAGATTTGAACCCTAATGAAAACACACACACACATCCATTTCCAGCAGTGAAGGAGAACCAGCAACAGGATGACAAAATATACTGAAAATGTTTTGGTGCCTATAAAAAGTATTTGAACCCGACCAATATACTGGTAGGGCCAATATTTTCGGCTGATATAGACATTTGGGACCTATTGGTATGGGTGATAATTGTCACATTATGCAACGTATAATCACTTCCAACTTTCACCCCTAAAATGCTGGAACCAGCTGTAATTGTACAATGTATCCAGCAGAGGGCGCATGAAGACTTTCAAGTCACTGCCATTCACTTACCATATTTTCCGGTGTATAGGTCGCACCTGTTTATGGTTTTTTCAAGGCCTGCGACCTATACTCAGGTGCGACCTATATATGGCTTGTTATCACTTTCGGTGAAACAAATTTTTAAATCCAGCTCATTTCACAATTACGTTCATTTATTAAGGAAAAGTTCAGCTCAGACATATATTTGCTATAATTTTTATCAAACAAATAATTGTTTTTAAGTGTTAATCTTCTTAAAAGCCTTGCTGTGCGCTCCTGTGGCAGACATTTGCAGCAGAGCTAAACGTAGGTGCGACCTATACACCAGTGCGACCTATCTAGGGATTTTTCCAATCTATTGGTGATAATTGGACAATGCGACCCATACACAGGTGTGACCTATACACCAGAAAATACTGTAAGTTTTACTTTCACATTCAGCACAACCAGGGAACAACAAGAGTATTTTGCTGAACAGAGTACAGTACGTTTATTTTAACTGATCTGTAAAACAAATCAACAATAATAAATTATCCTCAATCCTGCAGTCTGTTTGTCATTAGCTATGTGCCTCTCAAGTTAGCAAACTAACATTTAGATAACCTAGCATATAGATATTGCCTTGTAAAACTTTATCCAGAACAACAAATCCATAGCAGTAAAATATATCAGTGTTACTAATGTTATCTTTGTCATCAATGAAATGCATTGTTTTTTCTAAAAAAAATGTACTTCTCTGCGAAGAAAAGAAAATGCAGCTGCGGTCAGTACTACCGTATGGGACTGACTGTTTGAACTATGAACAAGGATGGGTGTTGATTTGTTTAATTTATAATTTGTAACACACTTGATAACTTTATGGTGAATAATGGAGGATAGAAAATGTAAACGCATTTTAGGAAGTTTGATTTTTGGAGGTGGACAACGCTCAAAAATTTCAGCTATTAGATCAGTTATCGGTGGTCGCCTTCCTCGCCCAATATCGGTATCGACGATAGCCAAAATATCTACATCGGTCAGGCTCTAAAAAGTATTCACCTTTGTGTATTTTACCCTTTTTTTTTAAAGTCAGAAATCAGTCATAGTCAATATAAATTAGACTTTTTTGAGAATTAAAAAAACCCTCTTCAATGATAAAATGAAATGAAATTTCAACAAAGTATTTCCAATTAAATAAATATGTGAAATATAATAAGTGATTGCATCAATATTCCCCCTCTTTAAAATAGCAATTTTAATTTAACTCAGAGAAAAGATTATTGAAAAGTATAAATCACGGGATTAAAACAAAGGATTTCCAAGATCCTAAACGTCCCCAGTGGTTTGGAAGGAATCTGGGACATGTGTAAATCTATCTACTATGTGTAAATCCAAGCTGTTTTTTGGAATAAAAAATGTGTCAAAAAGGCCAATTTTTATTGACCATGACTGATTTACAATAGCAATAAAAAAGCTAAAACATCAAAGGGAGTGAATATTTTCTCCTGTATTGTTTATTGTCATGTCAGTGGACTCAGAATACATTACGAAATGCTTGAACTGCAAAACAGTTAAGGCTATGAAATTTCTGTGCACCAATAATAAACAGGACAGATCTACTGAATCCTCCCTGCAGCTGATGATTGTGATCAAGATGCTAAAACACTGAAATTGTTCTGGACACGTCATGATTAAACAAAAAGTGAGAAAAATGCACATTTTTCACCTCCAAATTCAACAAGATCAAAGTCTCTTTTATTTTTATAACTTTGTTTCGCACAAACCTGCAGAGTACCTATTTCCATCATAAAAACATAGTTCTCGTCTGCTGCCTGTTTGAATTTGTCATTTATCACAATACAACATGGTGGGTCTTGTTGGACAAAAAAAAACACTGTAGGCCTTCTTGCTTACCCACAGAAAACACAAAAAGTCATAAATACTAATGAAAAGACACAAATAAGAATATTTTATGAACATAGAATTACTTTTTGCTATTTGTTTCCTCAAAACAGAATGTACTGGTTATTTGAAAGGAACTGTAAAGGTCATGCTTTTGCTTAGTTAACTGCATTTCAAACCAAAGTATTAAGTTAATCCACAACTTCAACAGTACCGTTCTCAAAAATAAAAGGTTTTGGGTCTATTGTGCGGTGTGAGCGTGTGATTTGTTGCCTTACGGTCTAGCGGGACCTCCAAAGCGATGGCGAGATGTCCCAGAACCAACACCAGCAGCGCTGCATCCATCCTCCTCTTTTCCATCATCACTTTGAGTCAGGACGGGCTGGCCTCAACGACACACCACCTCTCTGCAGCTCAGTCTGTCCGTCTGAGGGCACGTGCACATCCACAACTGCCAGGACGAAGAGAAAAGATAAAAGGAAAGAAAAAATGTCAGAGAACGGAGGATAGAAGCTGCAAACCCACAGAACACACTGATGGTTCCTGAAGCTATGACCATAGATCGGTGCTGGTTGCCACGTACTGCTTTTAGCTGGGAGCAATCTTTTTTGATCTAATGCACTCTAGCTGGGATCGACACGGGCCCACATGGGTTCATGTTGCTCCACTCATCACGTGGTGCCATCAGGCTTCGCCGTCATGCCGGTTCCTACCAGCAGCAGACGACATATCAAGGTTCAACACGAGGGGACACACTTTACATTCCATTACAATTTCACCCTCAGTTTTATCTGTTCGAACAAGTGACGTATTGAGCCGCCGGCAAATGGATCTGCACCGAGGTCACATTTCAGACACAGAACCACGACTTCTTCGTGACGCTGCAGTGGTAGAACGTGTGAACCAACAAATGTTTAATGGAGACAGATGGTACAGATACAACAGGATGCTCAGGTTAAACAGTGTTTCCATGTTTAATCAAAATGATTAATCTTTAATTAGCCATTAGGGTTACCATCAATGTTCCCTCTAAGCTGCACGTGTGCGCAATTGCGCACTGCCCGCACATTCTCAGTGCACAATGAAAATTTTGCACGCATCCAAATGAAACTGAATGTTGTCAGTATGTCCTATATGCCTTGAACGCATCACACAAGTGCAGGATCTGATTGGGTCTGGTCAGCCAGCCGGTCCGCCTCAACTTAAAATGATTGATGGACAGCGATTACATCCAATCACATTGAAGCTCACGTTGTTTTGACCAATCACTAACAGGAAGGCGGGTCTTAGAAAAGCAAGCATGTGTGTATGCAGCTTCACAGTCAGATCATGCAGAAGTCACAGAGTTTGTCACACCGGGACAGGTACGTGGGTCAATTAGTGTTAAACCTACAGATTTTAAATCTCGTTGTTAGGTCAAGTAAAATCAAAGTTATGATCAATAATCCACACCACGTCTTTTATCTGAATAAAGTCAACTATCAAGCGCGTTACAGCGAGAAGCTGCACACTCGCACACACACACACCGCTGAACACATAAACAATCCCCCTCCTTTCTGAAGGAGGAAGTTATTTGTCAAGCACCAAATCTGCAGGAAAAATAGAAAAAGATGCAGAAGTTGAACGGAGGCCAGTGCGTGATAAAGTCACATGATAAAGAGGAAGAGCAGAACCAGGCCAGGTGTGCAGAGGAGCAGGTCCAGAACCAAGCATCAGTTCTGAGCTCTGCAGATGTTGACCCAGGGACCAATGGAGGAAAATACACTTTTTAAAAACTTACAGTAAAATAAATATTTTGTCAAAAAAAATTATACAGTAATGTGGAGATTTTAAACAAAAACCCTACAAGCATTAAAATAAAAATCATCTAAATTAGATACTGTATATTTATTTGAGGCTGACAGTTTAATTAAGAAGGTTGATTTTCCCTCTGAGGAACATGAATAAATAAAGTTAAAGGGTTAAAACGTCTAATTCAAATAAAATAATAAAGTCTGTAGTTAAATAAAACTGGTTTTTGAGCTGCATGCATTCAGCTGGGAGCTGCAAAATCACTTATATTAAAAGCAAACTCATGGAAGTTGCTGCTGTAATCTGATTCTTTTAATAAGCCATGTAACTTTCTATGATCCCAGATTTATAACAGGTGTGTGGCCATAGTACGCACTCCTGATGTTGCTCATAGTGGTACTCAGTGTGCTCAGAGAGATTGTGTGTATGCCCAGACACATGAAAAATTAGAGGGAACATTGGTTACCATCCTTTTTATTTGATACCAAATAACCTGCTTTAGTCTTGATCACGTTTCTTCTGGATGTGCAGGATGGCCTGTAGTCAGACAACAATCTAAACAATCTGAACACGTTTCCCACAGAATAAGACGTTTGCACTTGTTGCCTGGCAGCTCAGAGTTGCCACATCTTCTTTTAACAGAAGCAGTTATTCTCTGAGACGAGGTTAAAATGGAATAAAAGTCAAATGCAAATGTTGACGTATGGAGGTAATCCAAACCAGAGTGCAGAACAACCTTCAGTAACTGATGAGTGTTACTGCTCAGCTGGCTTTGCTCCGTTTAGTTCACATAAATGCTTTTTCCTCACTCACCCTCGAGCAAGTCGGATGCTTTTCTTCCCTCTCCTGCCTCCTCCTGCTTTTTGATCTCTGTCCTGGGTATTTAGTTTAGTTTCTATTTACACATCTTCCGAATCGTAAATTACTGTTATGGATTTGGTCAGCTGGACTTTCAACGCAACTGATAAAAACTTTTCAACCAAGCGACTTGGTGCTGGAGAACTCTCATGCCCCGCTGAGATGCACGCAGCTGCGTACATCATGGATCTGTGGAGGGAGTGGAAGATGATGTGCCTGTCTGTGTTGTCTCTGGAGGATGTTGAAGATTTATACATCATTGGATTTATGATAGCAGGGTTTCTGCTTTTTGGCACCGTCGTATACCTACAGTATGTTATCGGCTATTAAAGAGGAAGGCGGCAGCAGTTTCGGCCGTGGCAAAGCTGCCGACCTTATGTGAAGGATTAGTTTGTGCTTCAAACTCTCAGACTCAGCTGATTTACTAGCTCAACCGTAAGATGGAAGGGATTTATGAGAATTGTAGGCCACTTGCGGCTTCTGGAACTCGCCAGCATGGTGTAATCGATCTTGGAGAAGGCTAATAAGCATGGACCAGCGAAAAGCCCACAAATCTGGACATTTTGGATCATGGAGAGTACCAGCAGAACTCAAGGCTGATGAAAGAAAAACAGTCTGCCTACCCAACAACCAACTGGCTTATCTGAATCTGGCCTCGCCCTTTGGCCTTGAGTAGGCCAATATGTCAAATTGCTCCTGGGGATGTGTAAACTGAGAAGGTTCTGCTCTATCCACCCACGTACACACACACACACACACACACACACAAGAACGTCTTTGATTGCTGTACCGGCTGACACCTTAACATCTTATCAGGACTATGGTGCTATCTGGAAGTGCTTCATGGACAAATCTCACCGTCTTGTCATCAAATACATAATGTGTCTATAAATGTGCTTGCTGATAGATTTTTTAATTGCCTTAAATTGTGTCCTGACAAGGACAATGTGTGAAAAGATCTTTTTTTAATACCACTATCCTCATGGTCTTTCCTCTTTTTTATCTAAAGAATAAGGGGCTGCGCTCCTAGGAGCTGCAGCTGTACACTCGCCCATCTTTTGGACGACTGTATGGAATGTAATTTATCTGTACTTCTGTGCAATGGTAATAAAGCTGTTTCTGATTCTGAATGGCATGAAATAAAGTACTCCTATTTTGTTTATATGTGAGCACAGTTCTGAAATTGAAAATATGTGAACCTGAATAAAAATAATTTTCTGCCAGACTGCAGCCTGACCTGTTTGTTTCCTTCCTGCCTGGCGTACCCAAAGTGTCCAGTGGGGCTGAGATTAAAACGTCACACAGTCATTTTAAGCTCAGCAGGAGCAATTTGCTGCTTTGTCAAAAAAGCACATGAGCAAATTTGGGATATTAACGATGTCTGCAGTTTACAAGACTCAAACAGAGCCCTTTAAAGGCAGGAGTGTGTGTTGATGTCCTGCCTTGGGGCGTGGAGCAGAACAAGATGAGGTGATGGGACTCGAGGCTCAACAGACCTGGTTCTGATCTGATCCTGCATGAAGAACAAATGTGTTTGTTAGTGCTGCCCTGGGGCCATAATTCAGTTCTGGCCCCCCAACTGGTGTCTGGTGGTGTGGGAAGAAACCAAGGCCAGTGTCTGGACCCTCCGGCTTCAACCTCTCATGGGAAGTATTGTTCGCTCAGCCAATCACGCGCCTCCGCACCGACGTGCAGGCCTGTCTGGGGATTTGACACACAGAGATCCAGGGGGTCGTTTCATCCAGCTTGTTCTGAACACTGCAGGCAAATAAACCCACCCGCTCTTTCATTATTTATTTCCAACGTGCCGTGTGAAATTTACGCTCCCGAGGAAAAAAATAAAATCCATCCGTGGTTATGATTGCGCTGCAATTATTTCTCGGTGCAAGTTATTATATTTTCATCAAAGAAGTGCTTGAATTGATCCATTCCAGGTGAAGTCTAAGAGTCTGCCTGTGACAGTACAAGCATAAATGTGATAATTATAAATGTTATGGTGAATCCCCCAAAAGCCTGGAGATTCTTATCTGAAATAAATCCAGAGCTTCATCCTGGATTCATTTCCCAATTTAATGAGGTGTAGCAGCTCCGCTCAGTCGGTCAGCATGTGTGTGTCTTTATGTGCCTGTGTTCACTTGAGTGTGTGTGTACAGTGTGTGTGTGCTATAATTATCCCCATGAGCTGCAGTGATATGGAGCCAACTAGTCACATCCCTGTCACAGCAGGAGGACGGTGTGGATTCAAGTGGGGCTTTTAACACCAACACGCCATGAGCCGTAAGAATAAAAGCCCTGACTTTACTCTGTTCAGATTATAACTCTTCTCTTCAGCCTTTCATTACAGCAAAGAGTTCTGAAACATTTCAAGAGACAGTTCTTGTTTGGAAGTGCAATTCTTCAACGACACAGTTGGTAGCTCTGCTGCCTCTCAGAGAGAAGGTTGCTGGATCAAATCCCGGCCGGGGTCCTTTCTGGGTGGAGTTTGCATGTTCTCTCTGTTCATGTGTGTGTTTTCTCCAGGTACTCCAGTTTCCTCCCACAGACCAAAAACATGCATGTTAGACTGACTGATAACTCTAAATGGTCTCTAAGTGTGAGTGAGAGAGTGAATGTTTGTCTCGTTTGTCTCTATGTGTCTCTGTGATGGACTGGAGACATGTCCAGAGTGTCCCCCTCCTCTCACACAGTGACTGCTGGACATGGACACCAGTGATCCACGTGTCCCAGAAAGGATGCAGCGGGTAAAGATAATGGATGGATGAATTCTTCAACGAGACACAAATATCTGTCTCTATTGTCTGAGCCTCGTGTGCATCCTGTGCTGACAGAGATGGAAAAGACAAAATCAATAAAGGTCCATGCTGAGGGCTAGATACATCCAAAGTAGAGTTTGGAGTGCCGTGCCAAAAGCTGTTGGACAGCTGATAATATCCAACAGGAAATGGCCTCTTAGAAACTACAACAAAAATGACAGGATGGTATCGACAGGTCCACAGAGTATTTTAAGCTATTTTTTAAAATTGATTAGGCAGAAAATGATAAACTCTGCAATCATTTCACTCCTACAAATCAATACAGTAATTTGTACATTATCATTTATGGGATTGTCTTGTATTGTTTCTTTTGTAAAAAAAAAAGAACAAATTCAATTCAATTCAATAATTACAAAAAGGGAACGCTGCCAATTATGAGGGCACGATAAACTTCTAATATAGTCAAGCTTTATGGTTTGACTAGGATTGAACAGCAGGTTAGCTAAACCTTTTTTTTTTTTTTTTTATTTTGACATAAACAACAAGATCAAAAGTCCACATTTATATAGCGCCTTTGTAACTTGTACTGGCTCTGCAAAGCGCATTCATGCACACACACATTCCACACTCTATACACAAAACCTTTATTCTCACTCATACACCAATAAGCACATCTGGAACAGAGGCTGTCAGGAGCTGTTGCAGAAGCAATAAACTAAAATCACAATGACAGCTTCATGATTTGCAAAAAGCTACTTTTTGTGTAACGCATAACCTTTTTGCATAAAATCAATTTGCAAGAACATTAAAACCAGTTGAACTCTAATCAACAGCCTAATCATAATTAATGTCAGCAAAGTGAAAGGCTGTTATGTTCAACCACCTTTAAACACGCCGTCCTTTTCATTTTGCCTGTGGAAAAAAGAAAACACTCTTCTCTGTCAAAGCTGTGCGGAGCTGCCTGGCCTCTCATTCAGCCTCTTCAATTACTTCATTGTCATTTTCCCAGAGCCGGCGACTTCACCATCCCAAAACTAATTGGTTTTGTGCACATCGCACATACATACACACAGACACACACAGACAAAGTGTCAGGGCACAAGGACTGCAAACAGAAGCCAACCACAGTGTAAATGAAAAGCAGTCAACAGGGAACAATAGTGCTCTTGCAGTGAGAACATACAATACATCTTCTGCTTCATGCTAACCTTTAGCAAACATGCTGCCTCTATCTGCCACAGTCATCATGTAACATGCAACCCTGGACAGAATCACTGCTATTGCATCAGTAGTTGACAAATTTACCATATTTGATGAAGGATGAGCCATTCTGTCATGGCAGGCATCCTAATTAACTCCCATAATCAGTGCTATTGATGGTACACACATTCTGGGGTTTGTGAGGCCTTCATGGAGCAGCAGGGAGCCCCTCCAGGCCAATGAGTGGGAACTATAATGATTACAATGGCTCCATATTCAGGAACGCAGTGATGAGAAAATGGAAATGGTTGGAAGAGTTTATTTTTTCGCTTCCAGTTCATGCACATTGCATGTACGGGAGCTATTAAACAGCCAAGGGAGGAGAGAGAAGGATAAAGAGGCAGTTTTTTTTTACTGGCTTTTCAAAATTGATGAAATCTCCATTGCAGCGTGAACATGCAGTGAGCTTTCCATCTGTTTGCTGAACTTTATCAAGCCAACAAATTAGCTTCATTTATCTGAACACTTTTCTAAAACATGGGTTTAGTCAGGCGTGAGCACTGGTGAACGTTGAGAGCTGGATGCTCTCTTGCAGGCCTTTTATCAGCCATTGTTTGATCCCAATGGAAATTCCATGGACCGCTTCAGTGTGGGTATTCCCTAATCTTCTCATTATCCTTTATAATTGGGAAACCATATGCAAATAATTGGTGAGGTTAACGTATGAACTGGCATCCTGTTGTTCATGCGACTCGGCAGCTCAAAACCAAACCAGAGTCCCTTTGTGTGCACTGTACAATGTAAGACAAAGACGCATCATCAGTCATCATCTCCCCTGTAAATATGGTCTGCTGTCTCTATTCTCCTCGTTCATATCTTTCATGTTGCTCAGACAATGCTGTTCAGAGCTTCAGTGACTTTGATCTACAGATTTCATCCACCTTAAATGTAAATCCAGCCTTTTGTCTTCAGACAACATGTCCAAAAATAAAGGCTTGCCTCTGATGTGGGCTCTGAGTCACACACAGTGTAAATGTCAGCTTCAGTTTGGGCTTTGAGACAACAAAACCTTCGCAGGACTCTTTTAGTACGCAACAACAGATCTTTGTGTGTTTCAGAGCAGGTACAGGCTAAAGGGAACCGAGCGAAATTTATTCCACCTGAACCCTTCCTGCTCTGGGCATTAAAATACTTTGTAGTAGGAGAAACACTTTTGGATGATTGCACACAAATACTTAAGCTTGCATCTTCAGAAATGTATACTTCGGTGGTTTTCAAGCTAAACACCAAAGATAAAGACTCTGTTGCAGCAGTTCTTTTGACCTTTCTTCTTCAAACTGTCCAACATCCCTGTAGGTGCTAAAATAAATCCATGAGTCTCCGGTCTTCAAAACTCCCCCAGCTATCATTGTAAAACAACTCTTAACGCTAATTGACATCTGCTGCTAATGCAACATGTCCGCCAATTTGTTTAGCCCGTTTCTTTTCAGAGGACGGCGCATTGGCATTCATGAAGCCTCCTCCACATACAGACCCACAACACTCCAGGACTTGCTCCCTGTCCCCCTGTGTCCAAATGCTAATCAGCGGCGGCACTGGCGCTTCTGAGAGCGACGTTCTGTTTAGCATGCGGATGAAGACAGCACCTATACATGACATGGAGGTGATGAGAAGGGATCTTGTTCACGAATGAGGGAAAACTGGAGCGTGAGATCGATAGGCGGATAGGTGCAGCGTCCGCAGTGAAGCGGGCGCTGTACCGGTCTGTCGTGGTGAAGAGAGAGCTGAGTCAAAAGGCAAAGCTCTCAATTTACCGATCGATCTACGTTCCCACCCTCATCTATGGTCATGAGCTTTGGGTTATGACCGAAAGAACAAGATCTCGGATACAAGCGGCTGAAATGAGTTTTCTCCGCAGGGTGGCTGGACTCTCCCTTAGAGATAGGGTGAGAAGCTCAGTCATCCGGGAGGGACTCGGAGTAGAGCCGCTGCTTCTCCACATCGAGAGGAGCCAGTTGAGGTGGCTCGGGCATCTGGTTAGGATGCCTCCTGGACGCCTCCCTGGTGAGGTGTTCCGGGCATGTCCCACCGGGAGGAGACCCAGAGGAAGACCCAGGACGCGCTGGAGGGACTATGTTTCTCGGCTGGCCTGGGAACGCCTTGGGATTCCCCCGGAGGAGCTGCTCCAAGTGGCTGGGGAGAGGGAAGTCTGGGCCTCCCTACTTAGGCTGCTACCCCCGCGACCCAACCCCGGATAAGCGGAAGAAGATGGATGGATGTAGCAGTAGCACTCTACTAGCTGTGGTTAATAATAATAATAATAATAATGAATTCAATTTATAACGCACTTTTCATTAATGAAAATCTCAAAGTGCTACACGGTGCAACAGAAATTAAATGTCAATAAAACAAGTAATAAAACAAGTAAAATCAATAACAGTATCAACTAAGATCAAAAGTAGAATCATGAGGAGGTAGAGTATGCTCGGTTGAAAAGAAAGGTCTTCAAGCCGCTCTTAAAGTCAACCACAGACTGTGGGACCCTCAGACAGTCAGGAAGAGAGTTCCACAGGCGGGGGGCAGCCACACTGAAAGCCCGGTCTCCCATGGTCCTTAATTTGGTTCTCGGAATGTGAAGGAGATTACTGTTCTGTGACCGCAGCGACCGGGTGGATGAGTGTGGAATAAGAATATCCTTCAGATAATCTGGTGAAGCTCCATGTAAGCATTGATGTGTAATGAGAGCAGTTTTGTACTGAATTCTGTAGGCGACAGGAAGCCAATGAAGGTTATGGAGAATGGGCGTAATATGTTCAAATTTACGAACTCGCAACAAGATCCTTGCAGCACTGTTTTGAATATATTGAAGTTTCTGAAGGTTTTTGCCAGGGATTCCAATAAACAGGGAGTTGCAGTAGTCGAGCCTGGAGGAGACAAAAGCATGGACGAGCTTCTCAGCATCGGAAAAAGTTAGGGATGGGCGAAGTCTAGAGATGTTTCGAAGATGGAAGAAG